>RWGZ01001093.1:0-159030 GCA_009725065.1 Utricularia reniformis
GCATCTTCCATATATATATAACAAGATATATTTGCATATATTCTTCCATATATATCTCCAGAATATATCTTCATATCTTCTTCCATATATATCGCCAACAGAATATATCTTCATATATTCTTCCATATATATATAACCAATAAGATATATCTCAATATCTTTATTCCATATATTTAATGCGTCAATTAAGGAAAGATATTTCCCCTCGATACTCTCGAATCCCGATCCAAGTCTAATCCGACCTCTATCAAATAGACTCATCACAATCGTCCGATCGATATCCTTAATAGATCCGAGATCCATCAAGTCGATCAACATCACCGCTTCATGTTAGGTTTCCCCGGGTCGGTCTTTCACCATCGAGCCCTTTGACTATCACCCGACCTCCATTCCTAACAGATTTCCTAGCTCTCACGGTATATGTCGACGACATCTTGATTACATGGAACTCTCTCCACAAAATAGACACAATCAAGCGACACTTACACACTTTATTCACCATCAATGACCTCGGACATGCTAAATTCTTTCTGGGATTAGAATTGGTGCAATCTGATGACGAGCTATTTTTCAACCAACGTAAATATGCAATGGACATCATTATGGATACAAATCTTATTGAGGCCAAAAGCTCTTCTACTCCTCTCCCACCAGAATTTCCAGCGCCCTCCACCACCTCAGAAATTCCCATGTCAAACCCCAGAGCATACAGAAGACTTGTTGGCCGACTGTTTGAGTTTGGACCGAGAGCTAGTCTTCCAGAGAGCAAGAACAACTCTTTGGGGTAAGTGATTTCGAATCATAGGTTGAGAAAAACCCAACTGTGTTTTTCGACCTTATGAAACGACGGCTCTAATACAATTTATCACAAACTTGTGTTGTAATCGAGAAATAGATAAATAAGTGAAAGAGAAGTAGATTGGATAAGGAACATGGAAGGGAAGGCGGGAGTAAATTTTTAAGATAGCAGTAGTAGAAATTTAACTTATTTTTATATCAGTGACAATTTTAAGTTTAATATAATAGTAGTTATTTTGTTTTTTAGTATTTGTATTCATGTCAAGTAATTATTTTAATATTTGTATTACTCTAGGGATATGTTATACATTTTAATATATTAATATTTTTAATATTATGCAGGGAATTGTTCATATGATTATTTATATGATTACTGTAATGAAATTATTTATATGTGTTTTAGTATATTAGTATATTATATACGAAAAAGACTATAAATCAACTAATGTAGTTTTTGGGTGACCATAATGTCATAGATCGATAAGTATTTATAAAATGACACAATGGACATCTATAACTCTTAGTCGACAGCTTCAACAGTCAACTAAAGTGGATGAACAAATTCTGTATAACAATAAAACTATTAATATAATAAAATTATCTAATATGTTCATCAAATAATGAAGTTATTAATGTCTTTAAAAATTTAATAATTTAAAATAATTCAGTTATATTTATTAAAATATTTCATTTATATTTATATTTATATTTATAGAATAGATATATATTATCTGAGCATGGTATGAGAATGGAAATTCTCGAAGGCACATGAATGAGAAAGAGACAAGGAATAGAAGGAGGATGAAGAGAGAATCGAGGGGTCTTTATTCCAAATAACCCAAATTCTAATTTTCTTCCCAAAATAACCTAATTATTCACTTTTTACCCAAACTAACCCAATTAGCTCCTACTCATCCAGTTCCAAGTTGCAAAATACTTCTATATTTACAAATTTCATTAGATATAGAATAAAAATATGTAATGGGATCAGTATTTCGTTAACTATTAATTTTTATATCAATAAATCGTATAAAACTATTGTTTGTCTGTATGTAATTTTAGAAAAATAAATTAATAATTATAACATGAACATATTGATTTAAATTTTGATATTTTAGTACCGACCAAAATATAGAAATAATTTTGATATTTCGGTTCGATACCAAAATTATATTGGAATGAGACTAGTATTTAGTATTTCAGTATCGGTACCAAAACTTTGTAAAAAAATCGATATTTGATTTTTGGTATTTGGTATGGTATAATATATGTTACTGAATGGTCCCTAAATTGCACCTTAAAAAAGAATGATAAAAATTACAATAAATCATCCGTCAAATAGAATTCTAATGATTATTCATTGTTCCATAACAATTCTAAATATTTTCCAATTTTAAATAACATAAAACATTTAGAATGAATAAAATTGTAGAAGTATTTGCAATCTTGTAATCGGATGAGTATGAGGTAATTGGGTTAGTTTGGGTAAAAAGTGAATAATTAGGTTATGTTATAGTCTCTTTTTAGGGGTACCAACAGTCGTCCGGTTCGTTTAGCAAACGAACTCGGTTCTGATTTGTTTTTGTTGTGGAAAAAGATTAAAAACTGGAAATAAATGATGACACGGCGATGTATAGTGGAAACCCCAGGAATTGGGATGAAAACCACTTGACTAAGAGCAGATTATACTCTTAGCCTGTTCACTAATCAAATAATTCATAATGAATACAACAGAGGCTTAATGAAAATGACAAGGAAAAGAAAGCAGTAAGAATTCCGGCAGGGTAACGGCCTGTTCTTACGCGTCCAAAAGGTCCTGCTATTTCCGTTGTCGCGCCCTGTATTTATAGAGTTAGCGGCGTGTGTAAATCACGCTCTGTAACAGCCTATGACAGGTTTGTTAGAGGTTGTTATAGCGGGATGTAAAACGAGGTTGGGATCGAGGCGTGGTCTGCGTGATCGGGCCCGAGGCGTGGTAAACGTGCGGAGACCGGAAGCGTGGAAAACGTGAGTCTGAAACCGTTCGGACCGAACCAAGGAGCCAATTACCAGAAAACGCTTTATTTCGCCTAAGGTTATCTTCGGTTCTCTCGTTAAACATCGGACCGCTTTTCCTTAAGTGTACAAATGGGCTGCAAGAATTCGTTTCCACCATTTGAATTAGCCCAATAGTTAATGGGCCTTACCCATCACAAGGTACCCGGTCCTAAAGTTCTCATCACTAGCCCATCGGGCTTGATTGTCATCGTAGAGGTGATACAAGGCCGATCACATGATGTCTGCACATTCATGAGAACATGGGACCGTACCGGTAGGTAGTGAGCGTCCAGGGGACCGATCTTTCCCTTAGTGTAGGAATTAATTGCGTTTAAAACTTAATAACGTATATTTAAGTTATAGTTTTATCTTTGTTATTCTTTAAATATTAATATCCCGATCTGCGCCTCTTCACATTCGATAGTTCAAGAGGGGTGATGAGTGCGCTTTGTACTGTCACTGTCTTGGGTAGTATTANATTTTAATTAATATTATAAAATCATTATAATATTCGTACTCTATAATTGAACCTAGGTGTTTTATTCTGACACGCAAGGAATGTAATAGTGCAATCCACTAAAGCAATGTTTCCTTTGTGTCTCCCAATTTGTCCAAATAAATAAATAATACAAAAATTATAAAAACGAAAAGCATCACATGTGAACATGACTCACCAAATATACACATACAAAATCATGTGAAATATGTATACCATGTTGTCTCCTAATGTCTTTAAAGAGTAATACACAAATTTTCATGGTTTTGATCTCTAAAGTTTTATAATTGTTGTAATGATACAGTCCAACTCGTACAAACAGGTCAACCAGTGGGTTGATCCGCGGAAAACTTATGAACGAATTGGACTGCAAAAATCAACCCGTCAACCTGTACTGTCAATGGGTTGATACGTGCCACATTATATATTTTTTAAAAATTTTAAAACTAATAATATTATTATTTTTAATTTATGTTTTATATTTTTTCAACCCGTCGACCGATTGGGTCGAACTTCTAACCTGCCGGGTCAACCCGTTGATGGATCAAAAATGTCTACCAACCCGTGCGGGTTGCGGGTTGAGCCGGACCCATGCCCACCTCTAATGGTACTCCATAATTGATCAAGATGGTAAATTGATCCATATACTTCGTAGGTTTTAGAAAAATCATTCACAAAGTTTAGTATATATATGTCATGATTGATCCGCAAAATTTTTCTATTTTAGCAATTAGATCATCGTCCAAAATTTGATTTTGCCACTTTGGATCTGATTTGTCAAATGTGGTAAATTTAGAAGATCAAATTTGTCGATACCTTAGATATTAAAGACTAAATATGTTATTATATATTATGGACTAAATTTGAAAAAGATATTAAAGTTTGGGACCGAATGTGTCATTTTCTCGTTTGTATTTAAATGAGAAAAATGTGTTTGATTCCATAGTTTTCTGATTTTGGTAAATTTGATAATGAAACTTTAATTTGACATCTATTCCTCATATTTTGATAATTTTGACAAAAAAAATCTCTAAAATTTCTCAAATCTGGTGAGGCAAAAATAGTCTCTATAATTTAAGAATCAATTTTGCGACATATATTAAACTTTGATGACCATTTTTACTAAAATTTACAAAGTTTGAGTACTAGTTTTATCAAAAAATTAGACTGTATAGACTAATTTTGCATTCAAACAACTTTAATGCGTTTATATGCTAAAATTAAGAAATCTTATGATGAAATTTATCAAAACATACAAACTATGAGACCTTAAATGACATCTGACCATTTTTAAATACATATTGTTTGTTGAATCATAATTTTTACCAGATCATCGAATCGTTATCTAATTAATATTTAACAACTATTGAAATGTTAATAATTAATTTGTTTTTTAAAATAATGACCCGATTGGCCCATCAACGACCCATTTAATTGGTTGGGTAATAACCCGATCTTGAATATTACCCGATCGTATTACCTCATTTTTAATGTCTATTAATCTTAAATTTATATTTGGTACTGGAGCTTTTTGAAGGGGTGTAACTCAAGCTTCATGGGTAGGGGTGTTCATAAATCGATTGAATAGCGAAAATCAAATCAAGCTATATTTTTTTTCTATCGAATACAAATCAATTTTTTTGGTTAAGTTCGGTCAATATTGAAATTTTTAGATTCACTTTCGGTATATATAGAGAAATACCCAATTTCCTAAATAAATAAATTTATCACTAAACCCAAATAAAATTTAAACCCTTAATTATATATTTAATACAAAAAATATTATTTTTAAATTAAATAAAATTTTAAATTCGGTATCCGGTAAATTATTAAATAACAAATTTTTAACAAATCGAACACTAAAATGAACAAAAAATTAAATCGAATATCGAACCAATTTTCAAAATTCAGTATCAATTCGATAAATTGATATTTGGTTTAATACTCGAATTTTACAACCCTATTCATAGTTTCCACTCGTATCTTCTTATTTTTAAATAGAAATAATATGGACAAAACACATTATCTATGAAATCCCAAATCTAACATGATCACGGCCACCTAGTACACGTGTTTTTGTAGTATATATTCATTTTATTTTAATTTATGAAAAAATGTCGAATAAATAAATTATATTTTTAAATAAAATTTAAAAAGGTGGGATAATGAGTACGTTTGGAACAACGTTTGATAAATAACGGTGAGATGAAAAGACTGTACTGTGCTGTGAGGTGAACTAATCGTGATTTAAAAAACTGTTTTTGAAACAGCGGTACAGTGATCGTGATGTCATAAAAATATTTTTTTGCCCTTATTTTTATATAATTGTTTATAACTTAAAAATTATATTTCATATTATTTTATGATAAATTTGTTATGTCAAAACTACATTTTTAATTTGTTATATATATTTTTATAGTTTGATCATGTAATTGATAGAATATAAAAAGTTATTGATTAAAATTATTTTTTTAAAAAATAAACTATTATTTATTAAGGGTAAAATTGACATTTAGTAGATACGTTTTGGTGGCCATTGTGATAAACCAGTTGTGAACTGACCGTTGTTTTCTGCGGTCGCACGAACGTAGTTATTAATGATGTTTGGTTAAAATAGAATACAACTTCATTACGTTCACCACACCGGACGATTGATTGAGTTTCCAAACTACACCAATAATTCATAGTAACAAAAAGGAATTATAAAATTTTGTCATCCACACCCAAAAGTAGCATGTTTATAAGGCCCAATGTAATAGCCCATTAAATGACATATTTTATATATAGAAATTTAATAGTTATTAAAATATTTTAGGATAATTAATTAATTAGACGAATTTCTTAGAAATTTAAATGAAAAATATCAAGTTGAACCTCTTGCCATCTTCCCCCCCTTTCCTTTCTCGCCTAACGAACGTGACGTATTCATCCAGCTTCATAAGGATATCGCCGCGCCGTTTGCATATTTCAAATCTTGGCCCGTTTTAATTCACTTTTTGTGTTGCATCTGCATTTACAGGTTTGAATCATCTTCTTTATCGTTTCACGCGTACTGCTCTTTTTATTATGTATTTATTCGTAGGGTGTTGCGTTTCATTACTCAAATTCGTGGATTTCGGTGTGTTTTATTTGTATGATTGTCTTATTTGATTTCATGTTTTCAATTGAGTATTTGTCGGGCTTAGCAGTAATTGTTGGGAATTGAGAATGAGTTGGGATTTGGGATTAGGGTTTATCTGATCCACAATTTTGTAATTCTTTGTCGCTAGGTGCATTTTGTGTTCGTTGGAAACTGCAAAAGGTGTCACTCACACTTTTATGCATAGGAATTGGGAGCCCTAGATTCTTCTGCTCCTACCTCTCATTATTGGAAACTGAAAAGCTCGAGACTTGGCCTGACCGGAGGATCAACAATAAGATCAGATGGATAAAAGAGAGGCACGTCTTGCAAAACGAAGAGCTTACATTAAGAGAAGGAGGGCTGCAATGACGGAAGAAGAACTTGAGATCGCAAGGGTTAAAAGACGAAAGTACTATATCAAAAACAAGTTTAATCCAGGTATCCCTCTGTTTCAATGTTTCAATTGAATTGTGAATTTTACACACTTGAGCGATTGTTCTATACAGAAAAAAAGGAGGATGAACAAGAGTCTAAAGAACAACGTAGTTCCGTAAAGGCAAATGTGGATAGTAGGATTGCAAGTAAAGGTGATGCAAGACCAGAGTTTTTCAAAGTATTTCTTCCTGAATTAACCTCTCAACGACTGGTACGTATTCCTTACAAATCCCATAGCTCTATTTGTTTCACCTTTTCGATTTTCCTTTCCCGTATTGTTGCTTTTGCTTTCCTTTATTGTTACAAAAGTAAGATTATGTTGTTAGAACAAAGAATAATTTGGTTATAGCTTGATTCATGTGTTTAAGGTATAGATCTAGATGAAATTCAGTTGTGGGTCAATATTAGGTGTATCCGTATGTGCTTAGGCTGAGTTTGAGTTCATCCCGTTTTGCCTTTTTACGATACTATACAGATTCAGTGAATATCTTTCTTCTTACTCTTAAATATAACCAATCTTCTCAATGTATTTGATCAAAACAGCACATACCTCAAGTGTTCATCAAGAACTACAAGGGGGTAATCAGGGAGAAAGTGATACTAAAAGATACATCGGGTAACAAAACAATGTGGTATGTAGATGTCGAACGAACCCGAGATGGTATTTTCCTAACAAAAGGATGGCAAGAGTTCATTAATGATCACAATATCAAGATAGGAGAGTTTATGGTGTTCAGTTACATTGGCTATTACGTTTTCATTGTAACAATATTTGGAACAAACGGATGTTGCAGGAAAGAAGAAGCTCTTAGTGCTCTAAATGACCAAGAGGATGATTGAGCAAAAGCAATTCTCAGGGATTCTGAATTTGTACAATTCTTTTAGGTATGTCTTCATTCTCAGTTTGGTAATAAAAATGAGATTTTTATTACAATGGTTTGAGAATAATTTGACAATGGTTCGATGACCTTATGTGAATTCCGGGTCAATGAATGAACTAGATTATATTGTTTGACATGAAACTAGTGTACGAAGCAAAATCTCTTAATCAAACTAGATTCATCAANGATACCTATTGGGATTCTTTGTGCAGGTTGATGAATATGAAGAATGCATATCTTCTTCCCTGCGGATGTATGAAGAGCCCAAGCCAAAAGAGTATTGCTCTCCTTCTTATCTTTTCCTAAAGCTACAAAAATGACATCCTCCTTCAAACCAGGAGACGACGTCGTTCTGCTTGTAGATCCATCGCCAGTAGTCGGTTGATTGTTGATGCTGCTATTTGACCTTAAAATATCCATTAATGCTGTTTCCTTATCTTCAACTTTGCAGCTCCATATACTCACATAAAACAAGCACAAAAGACAGGGATCATAGAAAATGGATTGGTGACCGGGTCACAAGCTAAGCCTCGAGTCGGGTTTTCAAAAGAGGCGGCCGGGTCACACTCTCCTGGACCCTGGTATGTCCAAATTTTAACATTTTCAAAGGATCTACTAAAATTTCAATATTCAGCCCAAAAGATTCTCATGGAATATTCAAAGGCAAAATAAATTGAGTAAGAACAATATAAATTGAAAATAATTAAAAAATTGTGTAATTCTTCTAGATTAATAATTTAATTTATTTTATTATTTATGTACAGATCTTTTGAATGTTCGATATACTTTATATAGATCCGATATATTGACGCATTGAGTTTGTCCGGTATACTGATCGATAACATTTTTTAAAACATTGGTTTAAATAACCCGAGTGAAATTCGTATGTGAGATGTGGTTTTTGTAAAGGGGATTATATATTTGAATATGATTTAAAACATTAATGGGGTTTTTAATCGTATTATTAGATTACCTTGTATTTCAATTTTCCCATGTCAAAATTTTTGGTACCTAGAGACAGTTTTTTTAAAATACAATGTAACAAATCCGTTCAAAAAAGTTATGGATAAGCAGTTAATTTAAATTTGGAATATTTATTCTTAGTTAAAGTTGTTATCCGTACATTGAATGTAACTACAATAGTCAGTTGTCTATCCTTTCAGTACGCGTAAAGTATGTGGTGGTGAACTTAAAGTACAAAATAGCAAGACTTGTCTTTGTCTCCTTTTCCAATTGTATTAAGGGAAAAATTATTGTTTTAACATTGTCACTATCATATATATATTCAAATATTAACACTTACTTTAAACAATATTATCAAATATCATTGACATTTTCACTTCATTTTTATACTAGTCATGGTTATTGTGATATTTATTGAGTTTGCTTGTTTCAGTTTTTTTAAATTGAGGTGTGAATTTTTGTGAGATGTGATGAGATGTGTTTGAGATATAATATTCATGAATTTATAATATATTTGATAAAATGTTGTATTATTATTATGATTTATGTAAAAATATTAATATACTCTTATATATAAAAAAATAAATAAATATAATCATATTATAATTATTAGAAGTAAGTGTAAATTAGACAATTATTAAATCATGATTATGTCACAATTGGGTTTAAAGTGAAGAAATTGTGATTTTTTCTCAATTAACGCATTGTAAATTTTCTTATTTTGTGTGTGTTAAAAAAATCAGGATTTGATTATCTAACTCTAATATTCTATTTTTAATTGAAATCAAACTCAATGTTTTTTCTATTTTATTTTAAAAAAACTCAAGGTCTTATTCTATTGTACAATATTAGGACAACCGAACACCAAATTGACATGATATCATGGGTGTATCCTATGGGATCGATCCCACATTATTTCAGCCATACTCTCTTTAATTTCAACATGATATCATAGTTGATCGGATTATTTCATGTCGAAACCTTATGGTTGGACTTGAGGGAGTGTTGAATTTGTCCCATATCGGTTATAGAAGTGGGATTGTTTCGGTTTATAAGGGTGAAAATTCCATCACATAGTGACTTGTTCAAGTCTTTTAAATTTGTGGGTTCCTCCCATTTAATCTCATTCGTTCACAATCTCCCATCGTTATTTCGACCGGATTCTATAATTTCAACATAGTATCCAAGCTGATTCGGTTCATTTCAAGTCGAAACTTTATTGTTAAACTTGAGGGTGAGTATTGAATTTGTCACACATTGTTAAAATATATAAATTGATTAGGTTTATAATGAAAGAATTTCATCAAATATTGACTTGATCAAATTTTTTAAATATGTGGGTTCCTCCCCATTTATCTCGTTCGTTCACGCTCCCAATCGTTATTTTGGTCAAACACTATAATTTCAACAATACTAAGTATTGAAATAATGTACAACAACATCGTTTTTATGGAAATAGAAATAATTTAATTTAAAAAGAGAAGGAAAAAACTAGAAGAAAAAAGAGAATGACCGAACCCATAGGGATATTTTGAGCACGTTGATAAATATGAAAAACACATATTTTCCTTCGAGCAGAATTCTTCAAAGCCCACGTCAAAAGACTATCGCATTCCTTCGTATCTTTGCTCAGAGCAACAAAAATTACATCCTCTTTCAAATTATGAGACACCGTCGTCTCCTTCTTAGACCCATCGCCTTGACTCATTTGATACTTTCTTCTTTTTATTTTGACCAAAAGCATCTCATTCTGTTGATTTTCTTGATCTTAAAAGAACTCCCAACCCATGAAAATGGCAGAAGCTGCTCCCTCCAATGAAAAGTTAACGAAAATCACAAAGTCAACTGAGCTAAAAAAGAGGGGTTTTGTGAACAAAAAGTCATCAAGTTGTAGATTGAATTATTATTTAAACAATAAAAAGCTGTGTAGTGAGTTATGGAAAACCAACAATAAATATATCATATATATTTATTATATATTTTAGTAAATTATTTATATAAGATTCAAATAAATTTGTTATTATTTATTCATACAACATATATTCGATAAATATTTTAGTTAGATAATCACATATATATGAGTTTGTTATCATTGATTCTTTAATCAATAAAAAAATGAAAGAAGATTTTTTATTTCCCAAAAACTTGATTAATTGAATCAAGAAATCAAAACACATAAAGAATATATTCTATTTCTGCAAATTGTACAGTGAGTGTTTTGGGCAGATTCGTAAGGGTTTAGATAAAAAAAAACTTTGGTAGAAACTAGCATTGAGATAGACATATGATTCAAACACTAACAAACATATTGAAGCAAATTTTAACTAGACCAACGTCATTTCGACTTGAAAGGAAGTGTTTAAATATTGTCTCACATCGTTTCTGGAACAAAAATAATTCTAATTTATAACAATTGTGAAATCATAAGTAATTGGTTTGAACTATCACATTAAATATGATTAATTTCTCTTATGAACTCAACTACATTAACACTCTTCTCGCTCATTAATTTTTTATTTTATAAGTATCTTTAGGTCATTTTTTATTCTTCAGAACAGAAATATTCACATCCATCAATATAGGGAGTACGGACTTTTACATTAAAAACTGAAGGAAAAATCAAAGGTCAGCTAAAAAGATTCCCTTGGAATATTCAAAGGGATTATGGGTGACGTATGTCTTCGTCATCTTTATTCGAATAAAAAAATCAAGTTTTGTGGTTGTCAAGACCGAAGACTTTTATCAGATACGCCACGCCAACTAGTTGTTGTCTTTTTACGTGGAAAAAATATTCTGTAGACACTTCCACTTGGCGAAAAATTTACTATATCACTCTCAGACTCTGCGTATTCTAATTATATCAATGATATTATAGAAAATATAATTATAACACTGACATTTTTTTACTAACCAATATACCACGATGTCATATGTGAAAATTTCAGGGTCAGAGAGGTCCAGAATCGGTATTTCATAAGCAATCTTCTTCCATTTATTCTCATACTTAACTAGTGTTTTAAATTTCCTGTGTGCCGATTCGGTATATCGGAAATTTCGAACTTATCGGATTCGACCGGTATTTTGCCATGAGTTTTCGGGTTAGGTCGGATTTTTATGGGTCGGACTGGATTTTTTGCGGGTTAAATCGGGTTTTATATTAAAAAAATAAAATATGAATATTTTATAATTTAATTTATTTTAATATTCAGGNTGGTACAAGGAACAAAATGATTGGGTGGAGCTGCTGAATTAACCATGATTCTATAGAGTACTGACTATACTGGTAAGGCAAGGTTCTCACCCTTGCTGGCATTGAAGCCACTCTTGTATAGCGGATCGGAGAGCATGATTCGGTACCAAATCCATACAGGGAAGAGTAAGTTTTGTGGTTGGGGAAGTATGATGGTCATTCTCCAACCATCCCTTGATAGCTTCTGACTCATATGTGAATCCATCACCAGCTACCACTGGATCTTGCATGATTTCCTGTATGATATTTTCATATGAATGATTTGTTTTATAACTGCATCATCTATGTGGTTTTTACACAGGGAAAAAGGCTTTGTACAAACCTGGGAGATGGGACAGACAAAGTAGGATGGTATCTGGCTTAATGATACTCCACATGAAACTTTCATTGGTTCAAGAACTTGCCACACATCGGAAGCAAGGTTGGGGCGATTCTTCTTGTCGATGTCTGTGCAACGAATCGCAAGGTGAGCCAACTGTTCTGCTTGCACAAATGGCCAATCCCCAGCAGTTGGATCCATTAAATCTTTCAGCTTTCCATTTCTTAATGCAGTTTGGATCTCATTGGTTATCTGTTTTGCAGGCTTTCCAGTTAAAAGCCTTAGTAATATCACCCCAAACGAATAAACATCAGACCTTGTGGTGAGTTCTCCGTCTTCTATAACCTCTGGAGCAACGTAAGCGCGGGTTCCCCTAGGCCGCGTCATCCAGAAACATCTTGTTGTATTATTAGCCGAAAATTCATTTAGAGGGAACTCACGAGATATCCCGAAATCACAGAGCTTGCTAGCATAGTTGGCATCCAGAAGAACATTGGCAGGCTTCACATCAGCATGTACAATTCCTTGAGGGGGAAAAGAATGCAGGTAAATGAGAGCTGAGCACAGGTCGGATGCTATACGAATTCGAGTTTTCCATGTCAATGGAGGAGTATTTTCTTTGCAATTTAGACGATCTTCAAGGTTTCCACCCGGTACATACTCGAAAACCAGTGCCCAAGGCTCCCGGCATGCTCCTAACAGCGTTACAATGTTTGGATGCCTCAACTTACTCAAGATATCGACCTGGAAAAATAGATGATCATTCAGAGAATTCATTCATTCACCTTCTGCTGAAATATTATGAAACAATTACCTCTTGTTGAAGTTGAAGAGGCCCCTGCTCAGGATCCTCACTCCTTGGGTTTAAAGTTTTTATGGCTACTTTGTTTTGCTTAAGGCTTCCCAAATATACAACTCCATAGCCACCTTCTCCAATCTTTAACGATGAGCTAAAGTTGTTTGTTGCCTCTTTTATTTCAGGGAAAGAGAATTCAGGTAACAACTGACATGGTAATGAACTTGATGCTTGCTTCCGAAGCTCCTCGGCTTCTTTAAGAGCATCATCACGCTTCACTTGCAGTTCATCTCTTTCTTGCTTGTACTTTTGAAGCAAGTCAACAGCAGAATTCATATTTTTTTCCAAGTCGTCGACCATCTTATCGGACATGGCAACTTTACTCTCCATTGATAACTTAAGATCTTGTGCAAGCTTGAGCTCATTCATTACCCCTTCAAGTTCCAATCTTGTATGTTGAACATCTTCCGACCTTTTAGTTAATGTTTCTTCTAAGCTTCTTATCTTCTCAGAATGCAAATTTTCAGCTGCTTTTAGCTGAGAAAAAAAACCTCATATTGTCAGGTGTATGAAACCAGACTCATGCTTAAGAAGGGAATAATACCCTGATCAATGCTTCTATGACATCCCTTTCAGCCTTCCTGCGCTTGATTAATTCTTCGTAAGCTTCTTTCTTATATGTTTCTGCATCATTCATAATTTTATGAAGCTTGTCATTAATATCATCAGACTTGGGCTCCTGTGCAAGCATTTCCCAGATCAGGCATTTCTCATCATTGCAATTTGCAACAGGTATGCATGAAAGCAATAATGTACTTACTTCCAATTCCAATATGAGTTCTTGGTTAGAAGGGTTTTGATGATATGCCGACTTGGACCCGTAGTGTGATAACAAAGGAAAATTTACTGAGTTCACCTTGTGATAATTATGAACTGAATTATGTGAATCTTCTGAATATGAGGATGATCTCCAAGTTGTTGTACTTGGGCTAGTTGATGCATATGAACTATACGGACTTCCTTGAAATTTGTCGATGATCGTATTCGATTTACTTGCCCTGAACAGGTTTGCGGAATCAAATTTGATATGAATTGGGGAGAGACATGATGTTGAATTTTTCCCACGTTATTTATAGAAGTTAGATTAATTAGGTTTATAAAGTTGAGGAATCACATCATATAATGACTTATTCAAGTCTTTTAAATGTGTGGCTTCCTTCCTTTAATCTCGTTCGTTCATGCTCTCGTCGTAATTTCGGTCTCTGCCAGACTTTATAATTTCAATTCGCAAGTCGGAGTGTTGAAATTGTTCCACATTGGTTATAGAAATGAGATTGATTAGGTTTATAAAGGTGAGGAATGCCATCACATAATAGCTTGGTCCAGTCTTTTAAATGTGTGCCTTTATCTCCTTAATCTCGTTCGTTCATGCTCTCCTATCGTAATTTCAACCCAATTATAATTCCAACACAAAAGAATGTGTACCTTGTGTGAATAAGGTTTTCCTTGCACACAAACCAAATATGACAGAAACCAGGTGCGTTCTCTAGGACAAACTTTGCTTTATCCGATCTAATCTCCTTCATTTTCCTATATTGTAGTGAAATTAATACACTGATATTGTATTTGTCACAGGTCATACTTACCTTGAAAAGAATTTGTTAGCTGCTGCTCCCATTACAAGCCACTTGATTCCATTTTCTTCAATGAGTTCCACTATGCTTTTCTCAATGTTGCTGCTTTCTTTCCACAGTTTCTCTGCTTCAACCTAGACGTGAACAAAGACGATGATGATGAGGATATTCTAGCTAAAAAGAATGTGAAATTGGAGAGGCATTATTACCCCAGCACCTTGACAGGTATGTACATACGAATCCAAAACCTTATGCATATCTAGTCTTTCCTTATCATGATATGCTTTGACTTCACGTTCATTTACCATGTTTATTGGAGCTGTAGTGATCTCTGTAATACCAAGAAGACAGACTAAGGCAAAATATATATCTTTAACAAGTAACACTACTTGAGTTTCATATCATGTTGAAATATGAACAATTGTTCAATGTAAGTTAGATTGTTTTATAAGAGGGATTGTGGACCATGAAAATGACGTGATTCTAGAAATTTAATATGGTATCGGGTTCGGAAAATCCTGAGTGATCTTGTTGGGGGTTAGTCCGGCTTAATGATTTGATCGATTGGTAATCCACCAATTTGAATAGTCAAGTTCAACTTACAAGGTGGTTAAACTTGAGAGTATGTTGAAATATGAACAATTATCTCACATTTGAAGTGGTATGTAAGTTGGATTGATTTATAAGAGATGGTGGACGATAGTAAATGATTTGTTAAAGTCTTTTACGGTGTGTCTCATCTCTTATACATAATATCATAACACGCTACATTGCCCAAAATGAAATTGACCCGATCTTAAAAATTTAACATAATATCAAAATGGGTTCGGAAAATCATGAGTGACCTTATCGAAGTTAGTTCGGCGTAATGAAATTGATCAGTTGGTAATCTATCGATTTGAATAATCAAGTTCAATTTATCATGCCGTTGGACGTGAGGGTGCGTTGAAATATGAATATTTGTCTTATAATCATTCTCTTATACGTTATATCCGATCACACTCTCCACGTGACTCTAGAAATTTAACGCATCCGTAGTTCCCAAAACCAGGAATCAGATAAAAGAATGAGCTTGAGATGTGTAAAACTAGAAAAAAAGATAGAAGAGAGATACCTATTGGGATTCTTTGTGCAGGTTGATGAATATGAAGAATGCATATCTTCTTCCCTGCGGATGTATGAAGAGCCCAAGCCAAAAGAGTATTGCTCTCCTTCTTATCTTTTCCTAAAGCTACAAAAATGACATCCTCCTTCAAACCAGGAGACGACGTCGTTCTGCTTGTAGATCCATCGCCAGTAGTCGGTTGATTGTTGATGCTGCTATTTGACCTTAAAATATCCATTAATGCTGTTTCCTTATCTTCAACTTTGCAGCTCCATATACTCACATAAAACAAGCACAAAAGACAGGGATCATAGAAAATGGATTGGTGACCGGGTCACAAGCTAAGCCTCGAGTCGGGTTTTCAAAAGAGGCGGCCGGGTCACACTCTCCTGGACCCTGGTATGGCCAAATTTTAACATTTTCAAAGGATCTACTAAAATTTCAATATTCAGCCCAAAAGATTCTCATGGAATATTCAAAGGCAAAATAAATTGAAGTAAAAACAATATAAATTGAAAATAATTAAAAAATTGTGTAATTCTAGGTTAATAATTTATTTTATTTTATTATTTATGTACAGATCCTTTGTATGTTCGATATATTCTATATAAATCCGGTATATTGATGCATTGAGTTTGTTCGGCATACTGATCGATATCAGTTTTTAAAACATTGGTTTAAATAACCCGAGTGAAATTCGTATGTGAGATGTGGTTTTTGTAAAGGGGATTATATATTTGAATATGATTTAAAACATTAATGGGGTTTTGAATCGTATTATTAGATTACCTTGTATTTCAATTTTCCCATGTCAAAATTTTTGGTACCTAGAGACAGTTTTTTTAAAATACAATGTAACAAATCCGTTCAAAAAAGTTATGGATAAGCAGTTAATTTAAATTTGGAATATTTATTCTTAGTTAAAGTTGTTATCCGTACATTCAATGTAACGACAATTGTCAGTTGTCTATCCTTTCAGTACGCGTAAAGTATGCGGTGGTGAACTTAAAGTACAAAATAGCAAGACTTGTCTTTGTCTCCTTTTCCAATTGTATTAAGGGAAAAATTATTGTTTTAACATTGTCACTATCATATATATATATTCAACTATTAACACTTACTTTAACACAATATTATCAAATATCACTGACATTTTCACTTCATTTATATACTATGGCTATTGTGATATTTATTGAGTTTGTTTGTTTTAGTTTTTTTAAATTGAGGTGTGAATTTTTGTGAGATGTTGTAAAATGTTCATGAATTTATAATATATTTGATAAAATGTAGTATTATTATAATGATTTATGTAAAAATACTAATATAAATAAATATAATTATATTATAATTTTTAGAAGTAAGAGTAAATTAGATAATTATTAAATCATGATTATCTCACAATTGGGTTTAAAGTAAAGAAATTGTGATTTTTTCTCAATTAACGCATCATAAATTTTCTTTTGTCTTGTGTGTTAAAAAAAATCAAGATTTGATTATCTAAATGTAGTATTTTCTTTTTAATTGAAAACAAACTCAATGCCTTTTTTATTTTATTTAAAAAAACTCAAGGTCTTATTCTATTGTACAATATTAGGACAAACACCAAATTAGCATGATATAATGGGGGTATCCTATGGGATCAATCCCACGTTATATCGGTCACTCTTTTTAATTTCAATATAGTATCGGAGCTGGTTCGGTTCAAATCGAAACCTTATTATAGGATTTGAGGGGTGTTGAATTTGTCCCAAATCGGTTATAGAAGTGAGATTATTTAGGTTTATAAGGGTAAAAATTCCATCACATAGTAACTTGTTCAAGTCTTTTAAATGTGTGGGTTCTTTCCCTTAATCCCGTTCGTTCACGCTTTCCGTCATAATTTCGGCCCGACTCTTTAATTTCAATATGATATCGGAGCTAATTCGGTTCATTTCAAATCGAAACCTTATGGTTGGACTTGAGGGGAGTGTTGAATTTTTCCCACATTCTTAAAAGAAGTTGGATTGATTAGCTTTATAAGGGTGGAAATTACATCACATATTAGTTTGATCAATTCTTTTAAATGTGTGAGTTCCTCCCCTTTAATCTCGTTCGTTCACGTTCCCCGTCGTTATTTCAGTCAAAGACTATAATTTCAACAATATTAAGTATTGAAATAATGTACAACAACATCGTTTTTTGTGGAAATAGAAATAATTTAATTTAAAAAGAGAAGGAAAAAACTAGAAGAAAAAAGAGAAGTGACCGACTCATAGGGATTTTCTGAGCAGGTTGATGAATATGAAGAACACATATTTTCCTTCGAGCAGAATTCTTCAAAGCCCACGTCAAAAGACTATCGCATTCCTTCGTATCTTTACTCACAGCAACAAAAATTACATCCTCTTTCAAATTATGAGACACCGTCGTCTCCTTCTTAGACCCATCGCCTTGACTCATTTGATACTTTCTTCTTTTTTTTTACCAAAAGCATCTCATTCTGTTGATTTTCTTGATCTTAAAAAAACTCCCAACCCATGAAAATGGCAGAAGCTGCTCCCTCCAATGAAAAGTTAACGAAAATCACAAAGTCAACTGAGCTCAAAAAAGAGGGGTTTTTTGAACACAAAGTCATCAAGTTGAAGATTGAATTATTATTTAAACAATAAATAGCTGTGTAGTGAGTTATGGAAAACCAACAATAAATATATCATATATATTTATTATATATTTTAGTAACTTATTTATATAAGATTCAAATAAATTTGTTATTATTTATTCATATCACATATATTCGATAAATATTTTAGTTAGATAATCATGAGTTTACTTTTATATATATATATATATATATATATGAGTTTCTAATCATTGATTCTTTAATCAATAAATAAAATGAAAGAAGATTTTTCATTTCCCAAAAACTTGATTAATTGAATCAAGAAATCAAAACACAGAAAGAATATATTCTATGATTCATAAGGGTTTATGTCTCATCAAGAAAATATTAAAATTATAGAGAAAGTAGAGTAGGAAATTATGTCTCATCAAGAAAATCACGGAACGGAAAATACAGAATGACATGAATGTTTACAACATGGACACTCAACTAAAACTAGTTAGTGTAAATTTGTATTTGATTACATTATTACACTTTTAACACGGTTGTTGTGATTCTTTTTTAGGTACTTTCAGTCATCGAATTCTAATCAAATTAATAATTAAAACACAATTTTAGATTTATAGTTGTTTTAATGACAACTTATGTAGAGAAAAACACAATGATTTAACGTAGAAAACTATAAAAAAATTGGAAAAACCACGGTGTCGACAAGGAAAATCTCCTCAACTGATGCAATATTACGATGAATAAAGATGCAAAGTGGTGACATAAATGGGCAAGAAACAAGGAGTAAATCTCAAAGGAAAGGTATACATAATCTCAATCTTCTCTTGAAAATGCTACATGGTCAGAACTAAAAGTAAGATTTCGAAGATCAAGTTTGTAACGACATGTCTTCCCAATTGTACGATATTGTTCACTTTGAACTAGACTAGTCCTAATCACTTTCACCTAGTTCTCACAGAGTTACTTTTTCTATAGCCATAAACTTCTCAGGGGTCACCCATCCCGTGTTTACCCCAGGGTAAACATGCTTAACTTTTTAGTTCTAATGTAATCCTTGTAATTTTGCTAGAGAAAATATATTATGTAATGTAAAACGAATCATTATACTTAACATACGGTTATTTACCTTCTATAGCTGATACTGAGATTTGCTTAAAATGCCTCTCACACTCTCGAGAGGTCTTACATTCACCCCTCCTTATGGATTCAGCGTTCTTGCTGAGTGTTTGACCCACATATCGAATATAACCGGGGTCTTTTTCTAATACCAAATGTAACGACCCGTCTTCCAACTTGCACGATATTGTTCGCTTTAGACTAAGATGATCCTAATGACACCACATAATCCTCAACTCCCCAAGGGTCACTCATCCCTGAATTATCCCAGGGTAAGCACTCTTAACTTTCTAATTCTAATGTGATCTTTGCCACATTGCTAGGAAAAAAACCTCGTGCAATGGTAGACGAATAATTAAACTTAACATAAGATTGTTCCCCATCTATAGTCGATGTTGTAATTTGTCTAAGGTGCCTCTCGCACCCCCAAGGATTTTACAAAGTCATGATCCAAAATTCCCCTTCTTGGCCCTAAGAAAATGGTTAATATTTATAGGATGTTGTAAGTGATCGATCATCTTTTCCTCTTTGCTTATTTATCAGCAATAGTTGTTATAAGATCCATGTAAATAGGGAGCGTTTCTTCTTAATGCGTGCTTGCCACATTTGTCATGTTGGGAAATATTTGCGAACAATCTCGATGAGCTAGAGGAACCAGGGAATAATAAAAATGTTGAAGAACACAAAGAAAAAGACACAAGAAATTTTAACGTGGGAAACCCAAGACGGGTGCAAAACCACGTGACCGACGGAACGGTCACTATCGGAAGAAGAATACATTACACTTACACACAAATTCTTGAACTGATGACCATTGCCCAAAAATGTTGAATAACAAATGCTGAATAACAAATGCTTGTTGATTAGGTACAGCTGATGACCATTGCCCAAAAACTAGGAATGACTGTTTGGTCAAGCCTTTATTTTATCTCTTTCTCTTGAACTGACATTGAATTATATGGTACAAGGAACAAAATGATTGGGTGGAGCTGCTGAATTAACCATGATTCTATAGAGTACTGACTATACTGGTAAGGCGAGGTTCTCACCCTTGCTGGCGTTGAAGCCACTCTTGTATAGCGGATCGGAGAGCATGATTCGGTACCAAATCCATACAGGGAAGAGTAAGTTTTGTGGTTGGGGAAGTATGATGGTCATTCTCCAACCATCCCTTGATAGCTTCTGACTCATATGTGAATCCATCACCAGCTACCACTGGATCTTGCATGATTTCCTGTATGATATTTTCATATGAATGATTTGTTTTATAACTGCATCATCTATGTGGTTTTTACACAGGGAAAAAGGCTTTGTACAAACCTGGGAGATGGGACAGACAAAGTAGGATGGTATCTGGCTTAATGATACTCCACATGAAACTTTCATTGGTTCAAGAACTTGCCACACATCGGAAGCAAGGTTGGGGCGATTCTTCTTGTCGATGTCTGTGCAACGAATCGCAAGGTGAGCCAACTGTTCTGCTTGCACAAATGGCCAATCCCCAGCAGTTGGATCCATTAAATCTTTCAGCTTTCCATTTCTTAATGCAGTTTGGATCTCATTGGTTATCTGTTTTGCAGGCTTTCCAGTTAAAAGCCTTAGTAATATCACCCCAAACGAATAAACATCAGACCTTGTGGTGAGTTCTCCGTCTTCTATAACCTCTGGAGCAACGTAAGCGCGGGTTCCCNATTAAATATAAATTATTTAGGATGGATGTCGAAACAAGGTGGAATTCTACATATGACATGTTGACTTGTATACTTCCTTTTAAAAATGTTTTGATTGATTTTGTGTCTTCTAATATTGAACATTGTGATTTTATTGATGAGCAAAAAATTGATTTGCTATCTTCTATGGTTGATTTATTAGATGAATTTTATAGATGCACAAACTTATTTTCCGGTGTTTATTATGCTACTACTCATTTAGTATTACATTCTCTTTGTAGTATCGGTTATACTTTATCTTCATTTTCAAAGCATGAAATATTAAAAGATATAGTATTTGCAATGAAATTAAAGTTTTTAAAATATTTTGAAGAAATCCCTACATTATATTTAGTTGCTGCAATTTTAGATCCAATAGTAAATATTGTTGGTTTGAAAATGTTTCTCAACTCATATGCAAATTATTTCAATGATGGTGTTAATTCTTTGATAAATGTTTTGAAAATGGAAAATAACGCAACAAATGCATTAACTTCTATGTATGAATTATATGAGAAAATATTTTCTAAATTCACAAATGTTAGTAATGTGGAAACTCTAAGACATCCTAGTCCTTGTGCATCTCATAAATCTTTTGACCCTTTTTCTATTCATGAAGAAGAACCAATTACAATATCATCATCATCATTAAATGAAATTGTATTGTATACTAAAACAAAATATTAATTGGTTCTAATAATGATGGATTCAATATCTTAGAATGGTGAAAAAGCAATAGTACTCATTATCCTATCTTGGCTAAAATAGCCAAAGATGTTTTCACAACTCGGGTGTCAACGGTAACATCGGAGAATGCTTTTAGTGCATATGGTAGAACTTTATCTGAAAAACGAACCAAGTTGGCGCCCAATACCTTGGAATCACTAATATGTTTGAAAGATTGGTTACATCAACAAGAACGGGAGCCAAAGAAAGTTGATAGCGTTCATATTAAAGAGATAAAAAGAGCAATGGATGAAAGTTCAGAAGATAAAGAAAGTGACGATTGGGTGGATCTTTATTTTACATTTTGTTAGTAATGTATTGCCAAAAATTTATTTTACCGATACATTTTTCTTCTTTTCGTATTTGTTTGTTGATTAACTATTTTATTTTTATTATATTTCAAATTTGAAGGTAAAAATTATGTATATTGAATAATATTATATATATATTTTTCATTAATATAAAATATTCTAAAAATATTATAAGGTTTTTCAAAGACCAACCCGGACCATAACCGAACTATAAGATGTGGTCTTGGTCTCGGGTTGGTCTCTTGTAATAGCTCACATGAAAAAGACCTATTATTAAACGTAGCCCGTGGTCTGGTCCCAACTAGATTCCAAAACCCAAAGAAGCCCAACTCTGAATCGTTCGGTTAGGGCTTTTGCCCACCTCTAAGATTTTCCGTTAAGTTTGCAAATATTTTTTGTTGGCATTATTCATTGAGTTATTCGTTCTCAATGTTCACAAATTGTGCAAATAAGACTTTTATACGAAAAATTATAAAAAATTGATACTTCAAGTTCGACAAATGTGCATCCAGACGTAAAACAATAACAATGTCTTAGATGGTCAATATCAAACGGTATTGTTTACTTGAGATATCTTATATGCATTTAATTAAAGTTAGAGTGTTATATGTGCATATTTTTATTAACTTGAGATGTCATATTTGCAATTTCGTAAATTGGAGGGCATGTCTTTTACATCGCCCGAAAGTTGGAGGTTCACCGGCAAACGTCACCCAATTTAAAACATTAATGGGGTTTTTAATCGTATTATTAGATTACCTTGTATTTCAATTTTCCCATATCAAAATTTTTGGTACCTAGAGACAGTTTTTTTAAAATACATAGACAAATCCGTTCAAAAAAAGTTATGAATAAGCAGTTAATTTAAATTTGGAATATTTATTCTTAATTAAAGTTGTTATCCGTACATTCAATGTAACTACAATTGTCAGTTGTCTATCCTTTCAGTACGCGTAAAGTATGTGGTGGTGAACTTAAAGTACAAAATAGCAAGACTTGTCTTTGTCTCCTTTTCCAATTATATTAAGGGAAAAATTATTGTTTTAACATTGTCACTATCATATATATATATATATATATTCAACTATTAACACTTACTTTAAACAATATTATCAAATATCACTGACATTTTCACTTCATTTTTATACTAGTCATGGCTATTGTGATATTTATTGAGTTTGTTTGTTTCAATTTTTTTAAATTGAGGTGTTGAGAATTGTTGTGAGATGTGGTAAAAATGTGTTTGAGATATAATGTTCATGAATTTATAATATATTTGATAAAATATTGTATTATTATTATGATTTATGTAAAAATATTAATATACTCTTATATATAAAAAAAATAAATAAATATAATCATATTATAATTATTAGAAGTAAGTGTAAATTAGACAATTATTAAATCATGATTATGTCACAATTGGGTTTAAAGTGAAGAAATTGTGATTTTTTCTCAATTAACGCATTGTAAATTTTCTTATTTTGTGTGTGTTAAAAAAATCAGGATTTGATTATCTAACTCTAATATTCTATTTTTAATTGAAATCAAACTCAATGTTTTTTCTATTTTATTTTAAAAAAACTCAAGGTCTTATTCTATTGTACAATATTAGGACAACCGACACCAAATTGACATGATATCATGGGTGTATCCTATGGGATCGATCCCACATTATTTCAGCCATACTCTCTTTAATTTCAACATGATATCATAGTTGATCGGATTATTTCATGTCGAAACCTTATGGTTGGACTTGAGGGAGTGTTGAATTTGTCCCATATCGGTTATAGAAGTGGGATTGTTTCGGTTTATAAGGGTGAAAATTCCATCACATAGTGACTTGTTCAAGTCTTTTAAATTTGTGGGTTCCTCCCATTTAATCTCATTCGTTCACAATCTCCCATCGTTATTTCGACCGGATTCTATAATTTCAACATAGTATCCAAGCTGATTCGGTTCATTTCAAGTCGAAACTTTATTGTTAAACTTGAGGGTGAGTATTGAATTTGTCACACATTGTTAAAATATATAAATTGATTAGGTTTATAATGAAAGAATTTCATCAAATATTGACTTGATCAAATTTTTTAAATATGTGGGTTCCTCCCCATTTATCTCGTTCGTTCACGCTCCCAATCGTTATTTTGGTCAAACACTATAATTTCAACAATACTAAGTATTGAAATAATGTACAACAACATCGTTTTTATGGAAATAGAAATAATTTAATTTAAAAAGAGAAGGAAAAAACTAGAAGAAAAAAGAGAATGACCGAACCCATAGGGATATTTTGAGCACGTTGATAAATATGAAAAACACATATTTTCCTTCGAGCAGAATTCTTCAAAGCCCACGTCAAAAGACTATCGCATTCCTTCGTATCTTTGCTCAGAGCAACAAAAATTACATCCTCTTTCAAATTATGAGACACCGTCGTCTCCTTCTTAGACCCATCGCCTTGACTCATTTGATACTTTCTTCTTTTTATTTTGACCAAAAGCATCTCATTCTGTTGATTTTCTTGATCTTAAAAGAACTCCCAACCCATGAAAATGGCAGAAGCTGCTCCCTCCAATGAAAAGTTAACGAAAATCACAAAGTCAACTGAGCTAAAAAAGAGGGGTTTTGTGAACAAAAAGTCATCAAGTTGTAGATTGAATTATTATTTAAACAATAAAAAGCTGTGTAGTGAGTTATGGAAAACCAACAATAAATATATCATATATATTTATTATATATTTTAGTAAATTATTTATATAAGATTCAAATAAATTTGTTATTATTTATTCATACAACATATATTCGATAAATATTTTAGTTAGATAATCACATATATATGAGTTTGTTATCATTGATTCTTTAATCAATAAAAAAATGAAAGAAGATTTTTTATTTCCCAAAAACTTGATTAATTGAATCAAGAAATCAAAACACATAAAGAATATATTCTATTTCTGCAAATTGTACAGTGAGTGTTTTGGGCAGATTCGTAAGGGTTTAGATAAAAAAAAACTTTGGTAGAAACTAGCATTGAGATAGACATATGATTCAAACACTAACAAACATATTGAAGCAAATTTTAACTAGACCAACGTCATTTCGACTTGAAAGGAAGTGTTTAAATATTGTCTCACATCGTTTCTGGAACAAAAATAATTCTAATTTATAACAATTGTGAAATCATAAGTAATTGGTTTGAACTATCACATTAAATATGATTAATTTCTCTTATGAACTCAACTACATTAACACTCTTCTCGCTCATTAATTTTTTATTTTATAAGTATCTTTAGGTCATTTTTTATTCTTCAGAACAGAAATATTCACATCCATCAATATAGGGAGTACGGACTTTTACATTAAAAACTGAAGGAAAAATCAAAGGTCAGCTAAAAAGATTCCCTTGGAATATTCAAAGGGATTATGGGTGACGTATGTCTTCGTCATCTTTATTCGAATAAAAAAATCAAGTTTTGTGGTTGTCAAGACCGAAGACTTTTATCAGATACGCCACGCCAACTAGTTGTTGTCTTTTTACGTGGAAAAAATATTCTGTAGACACTTCCACTTGGCGAAAAATTTACTATATCACTCTCAGACTCTGCGTATTCTAATTATATCAATGATATTATAGAAAATATAATTATAACACTGACATTTTTTTACTAACCAATATACCACGATGTCATATGTGAAAATTTCAGGGTCAGAGAGGTCCAGAATCGGTATTTCATAAGCAATCTTCTTCCATTTATTCTCATACTTAACTAGTGTTTTAAATTTCCTGTGTGCCGATTCGGTATATCGGAAATTTCGAACTTATCGGATTCGACCGGTATTTTGCCATGAGTTTTCGGGTTAGGTCGGATTTTTATGGGTCGGACTGGATTTTTTGCGGGTTAAATCGGGTTTTATATTAAAAAAATAAAATATGAATATTTTATAATTTAATTTATTTTAATATTCAGGTATGGATCCGGTACATATCTGGTATACCCGAAACATATCTGGTATACCGATGGAATGAGCTTGTCCGGTATACCAGCCGGTACCGGTATTTAAAACATTGTACTTAACCTGTAAAGAAATAACAAGATTCTGTTCATCCACATTAAGTGAACCTAGGCGTGAAAATGAACTGAATCGGTTCGCGAACCTTTCGAGTCGAGCTGCTCAAGGTTCGAGTTTGAGCTCGATTTTTTCGAACCGAGTCGAGCTCGGCTCGAGTTTGAATTTCTGACGAACCGAACCTCGAATCTCAAATTTCTAACGAATCGAGCTGAACTGATTCGCGAGCCAATAATATTTTAAAATATTAAAATAAAATATATTTTAATTAATTCGAACCTTAAATTCGAACTCGAACCGAACCTCGAATCATAAATTTTAAGATTTTTGAACCCGAACCGAACCTCGAACCGAACCTTAAAAAAACACTAAAGTTCGGCTCGGTTCGATTCGTTTACACCCCTAAGTGAACCTTTCTTAATTCCCGGCTGAAGGTAATTCTACCATAGTTCAAGACACGATTTAGGGTCCCGATTCAAAAATCGACCCATTCTCTGCGAAATGAGGTTCCATTATTTAGGACCGTACTGTTTAAAGTAAACGCCAAAGAGAGCGTATTCTTCGGGTTGAATATTTAAATTAATCATTTAAAACATCACATGAGTGGTATATGAAAAATAAGAGTGTTAAAATTACATCTTTTAAAATATCAGTATTATTTTAAAATTAAAAAGGACCAACACTTACATGCCCTTCAAATTTGGTAATTAAGATTCTCAGTCAAAATTAAATTTTTGAAACTGATTTTGTCACTTTGGGTATTTGATTTGTTAAGTATTGCGAACTTGAATGACCAAATTTACCAAAACCTTAAATTTTCGATATTAAATATGTCATTATAAATTATGTGGACTAAATTTATCACTATGAAACTTTTGGGATTGAAAACGCTATTTTGTTTATCTTTTCTTTTATTATTAAAATTCTTTTTTTCGACTATACAACATTGTCCGATTAATTACAATTGTTAATATTCATTTTATTCACATTATAATAAAAAATATATTTATTTTAGATTTGAATTAAAAATATTTAAATAAGAAAAATATTCTTTAAACATACATTAAAGTTTTAGAGAAAATAAACATATCTATGATTATATATATAATCAGTTATTTTAAATAAAATACATTAAAAACTATGAAAAAAATCATATATTAGCGAGACATATAGAATTCGAGAATATACAAATTAATTTATGCTAGGATAGTTTACGAGGAATATTAAAAATTTAGAAATTGTAAAGTACTGTTAGGGAAAAAACTAAGAATTAAATACATTAAATATTAAAATTATAGAGAAAGTAGAGTAGGAAATTATGTCTCATCAAGAAAATCACGGAACGGAAAATACAGAATGACATGAATGTTTACAACATGGACACTCAACTAAAACTAGTTAGTGTAAATTTGTATTTGATTACATTATTACACTTTTAACGTGGTTGTTGTGATTCTTTTTTAGGTACTTTCAGTCATCGAATTCTAATCAAATTAATAATTAAAACACAATTTTAGATTTATAGTTGTTTTAATGACAACTTATGTAGGGAAAGCATATAAAAAACACAATGATTTAACGTGGAAAATCATAAAAAATTTGGAAAAACCACGGTGTCGACGAGGAAAATCTCCTCAATTGATGCAATATTATGATGAATCAAGATGCAAAGTGGTGACAGAAATGGGAAAGAAACAAGGAGCAAATCTCAAAGGAAAGGCATACATAATCTCAATCTTCTCTTGAAAATGCTACATGGTCAGAACTAAAAGTAAGATTTCGAAGATCAAGTTTGTAATGGCATGTCTTCCCACTTGCACGATATTGTTCGCTTTGAACTAGACTAGCCCTAATTACTTCCACTTAGTTTTCACGGACTTACTTTTTCTATAGTCATAAACTTCTCAAGGATCACCCATCCATGTATTACCACAGGTAAACACGCTTAACTTTTTAGTTCTAATGTAATCCTTGTAATTTTGCTAGAGAAAATATATTGTGTAATGTAAAACGAATCATTATACTTAACATACGGTTATTTACCTTCTATAACTGATACTGAGATTTGCTTAAAATGCCTCTCACACTCTCGAGAGGTCTTACATTCACCCCTCCTTATGGATTCAGCGTTCTTGCCGAGTGTTTGACCCACATATCGAATATAACCGGGGTCTTTTTCTAATACCAAATGTAACGACCCGTCTTCCAACTTGTACGATATTGTTCGCTTTAGACTAAGATGATCCTAATGACACCACATAATCCTCAACTCCCCAAGGGTCACTCATCCCTGAATTACCCCCGGGTAAGCATTCTTAACTTTCTAATTCTAATGTAATATTTGCCACATTGCTAGGAAAAAGATCTCGTGCAATGGTAGACGAATCATTAAACTTAACATAAGATCGTTCCTCATTTATAGTCGATGTTGTGATTTGTCTAAGGTGTCTCTCGCACCCTCAAGGGTTTTACAAAGTCATGATCCAAAATTCCCCTTCTTGGCCCTAAGAAAATGGTTAATATTTATAGGATGTTGTAAGTGATCGATCATCTTTTCCTCTTTGCTTATTTATCAGTAATAGTCATTATAAGATCCATGTAAATAGGGAGCGTTTCTTCTTAATGCGTGCTTGCCACATTTGTCATGTTGGGAAATATTTACGAACAATCTCGATGGGCTAGAGGAACCAGAGAATAATAACAATGTTGAAGAACACAAAGAAAAAGACACAAGAAATTTTAACGTGGGAAACCCAAGACGGGTGCAAAACCACGTGACCGACGGAACGGTCACTATCGGAAGAAGAATACATTACACTTACACACAAATTCTTGAACTGATGACCATTGCCCAAAAATGTTGAATAACAAATGCTGAATAACAAATGCTTGTTGATTAGGTACAGCTGATGACCATTGCCCAAAAACTAGGAATGACTGTTTGGTCAAGCCTTTATTTTATCTCTTTCTCTTGAACTGACATTGAATTATATGGTACAAGGAACAAAATGATTGGGTGGAGCTGCTGAATTAACCATGATTCTATAGAGTACTGACTATACTGGTAAGGCGAGGTTCTCACCCTTGCTGGCGTTGAAGCCACTCTTGTATAGCGGATCGGAGAGCATGATTCGGTACCAAATCCATACAGGGAAGAGTAAGTTTTGTGGTTGGGGAAGTATGATGGTCATTCTCCAACCATCCCTTGATAGCTTCTGACTCATATGTGTATCCATCACCAGCTACCACTGGATCTTGTATGATTTCCTGTATGATATTTTCATATGAATGATTTGTTTTATAACTGCATCATCTATGTGGTTTTTACACAGGGAAAAAGGCTTTGTACAAACCTGGGAGATGGGACAGACAAAGTAGGATGGTATCTGGCTTAATGATACTCCACATGAAACTTTCATTGGTTCAAGAACTTGCCACACATCGGAAGCAAGGTTGGGGCGATTCTTCTTGTCGATGTCTGTGCAACGAATCGCAAGGTGAGCCAACTGTTCTGCTTGCACAAATGGCCAATCCCCAGCAGTTGGATCCATTAAATCTTTCAGCTTTCCATTTCTTAATGCAGTTTGGATCTCATTGGTTATCTGTTTTGCAGGCTTTCCAGTTAAAAGCCTTAGTAATATCACCCCAAACGAATAAACATCAGACCTTGTGGTGAGTTCTCCGTCTTCTATAACCTCTGGAGCAACGTAAGCGCGGGTTCCCATAGGCCGCGTCATCCAGAAACATCTTGTTGTATTATTAGCCGAAAATTCATTTAGAGGGAACTCACGAGATATCCCGAAATCACAGAGCTTGCTAGCAGAGTTGGCATCCAGAAGAACATTGGCAGGCTTCACATCAGCATGTACAATTCCTTGAGGGGGAAAAGAATGCAGGTAAATGAGAGCTGAGCACAGGTCGGATGCTATACGAATTCGAGTTTTCCATGTCAATGGAGGAGTATTTTCTTTGCAATTTAGACGATCTTCAAGGTTTCCACCCGGTACATACTCGAAAACCAGTGCCCAAGGCTCCCGGCATGCTCCTAACAGCGTTACAATGTTTGGATGCCTCAACTTACTCAAGATATCGACCTGGAAAAATAGATGATCATTCAGAGAATTCATTCATTCACCTTCTGCTGAAATATTATGAAACAGTTACCTCATTTTGAAGTTGAAGAGGTCCCTGCTCAGGATCCTCACTCCTTGGGTTTAAAGTTTTTATGGCTACTTTGTTTTGCTTAAGGCTTCCCAAATATACAACTCCATAGCCACCTTCTCCAATCTTTAATGATGGGCTAAAGTTGTTTGTTGCCTCTTTGATTTCAGGGAAAGAGAGTTCAGGTAACAACTGACATGCCAATGAACTCGATGCATCGCAGTGTTGCTTCCGCAGCTCCTTGGCTTCTTTAAGAGCATCATCACGCTTCACTTGCAGTTCATCTCTTTCTTGCTTGTACTTTTGAAGCAAGTCAACAGCAGAATTCATATTTTTTTCCAAGTCGTCGACCATCTTATCGGACATGGCAACTTTACTCTCCATTGATAACTTAAGATCTTGTGCAAGCCTGAGCTCATTCATTACACCTTCAAGTTCCAATCTTGTAAGTTGAACTTCTTCTGTCCTTTTAGTTAATGTTTCTTCTAAGCTTCTTATCTTCTCAGAATGCAAATTTTCAGCTGCTTTTAGCTGAGAAAAAAAACCTCATATTGTCAGGTGTATGAAACCAGACTCATGCTTAAGAAGGGAATAATACCCTGATCAATGCTTCTATGACATCCCTTTCAGCCTTCCTGCGCTTGATTAATTCTTCGTAAGCTTCTTTCTTATATGTTTCTGCATCATTCATAATTTTATGAAGCTTGTCATTAATATCATCAGACTTGGGCTCCTGTGCAAGCATTTCCCAGATCAGGCATTTCTCATCATTGCAATTTGCAACAGGTATGCATGAAAGCAATAATGTACTTACTTCCAATTCCAATATGAGTTCTTGGTTAGAAGAGTTTTGATGATATGCCGACTTGGACCCGTAGTGTGATAACAAAGGAAAATTTACTGAGTTCACCTTGTGATAATTATGAACTGAATTATGTGAATCTTCTGAATATGAGGATGATCTCCAAGTTGTTGTACTTGGGCTAGTTGATGCATATGAACTATACGGACTTCCTTGAAATTTGTCGATGATCGTATTCGATTTACTTGCCCTGAACAAGTTTGCGGAATCAAATTTGATATGAATTGGGGAGAGACATGATGTTGAATTTTTCCCACGTTATTTATAGAAGTTAGATTAATTAGGTTTATAAAGCTGAGGAATCACATCACATAATGACTTATTCAAGTCTTTTAAATGTGTGGCTTCCTTCCTTTAATCTCGTTCGTTCATGCTCTCGTCGTAATTTCGGTCTTTGCCAGACTTTATAATTTCAATTCGCAAGTCGGAGTGTTGAAATTGTTGCACATTGGTTATAGAAATGAGATTGATTAGGTTTATAAAGGTGAGGAATGCCATCACATAATAGCTTGGTCCAGTCTTTTAAATGTGTGCCTTTATCTCCTTAATCTCGTTCGTTCATGCTCTCCTATCGTAATTTCAACCCAATTATAATTCCAACACAAAAGAATGTGTACCTTGTGTGAATAAGGTTTTCCTTGCACACAAACCAAATATGACAGAAACCAGGTGCGTTCTCTAGGACAAACTTTGCTTTATCCGATCTAATCTCCTTCATTTTCCTATATTGTAGTGAAATTAATACACTGATATTGTATTTGTCACAGGTCATACTTACCTTGAAAAGAATTTGTTAGCTGCTGCTCCCATTACAAGCCACTTGATTCCATTTTCTTCAATGAGTTCCACTATGCTTTTCTCAATGTTGCTGCTTTCTTTCCACAGTTTCTCTGCTTCAACCTAGACGTGAACAAAGACGATGATGATGAGGATATTCTAGCTAAAAAGAATGTGAAATTGGAGGCATTATTACCCCAGCACTTTGACAGGTATGTACATACGAATCCAAAACCTTATGCATATCTAGTCTTTCCTTATCATGATATGCTTTGACTTCACGTTCATTTACCATGTTTATTGGAGCTGTAGTGATCTCTGTAATACCAAGAAGATAGACTAAGGCAAAATATATATCTTTAACAAGTAACACTACTTGACTTTCATATCATGTTGAAATATGAACAATTGATCAATGTAAGTTAGATTGTTTTATAAGAGAGATTGTGGACCATGAAATTGACATGATTCTAGAAATTTAATACGGTATCGGGTTCGGAAAATCATGAGTGATCTTGTTGGGGGTTAGTCCGACTTAATGATTTGATCAATTGAAAATCCACCAATTTGAATAATCAAGTTTAACTTACAAGGTGGTTAAACTTGAGAGTATATTGAAATATGAACAATTGTCTCACATTTGAAGTGGTATGTAAGTTGGATTGATTTATAAGAGAGGGTGGATGATAGTAAATGACTTGTTAAAGTCTTTTACGGTGTGTCTCATCTCTTATACATAATATCATCTCTTATACATAATATCATAACACGCTACATTGCCCAAAATGAAATTGACCCGATTTTAAAAATTTAACATAATATCAAAATAGGTTCGGAAAATCATGAGTGACCTTATCGAAGTTAGTTCGGCTTAATGAAATTGATCGGTTGGTAATCCACCGATTTGAATAATCAAGTTCAATTTATCATGCGGTTGGACTTGAGGGTGTGTTGAAATATGAATATTTGTCTTATAATCATTCTTTTATACGTTATATCTTATCATACTCTCCTCGTGACTCTAGAAATTTAACGCATCCGTAGTTCCCAAAACCAGGAATCAGATAAAAGAATGAGCTTGAGATGTGTAAAACTAGAAAAAAAGATAGAAGAGAGATACCTATTGGGATTCTTTGTGCAGGTTGATGAATATGAAGAATGCATATCTTCTTCCCTGCGGATTTATGAAGAGCCCAAGCCAAAAGAGTACTGCTCTCCTTCTTATCTTTTCCTAAAGCTACAAAAATGACATCCTCCTTCAAACCAGGAGACGACGTCGTTCTGCTTGTAGATCCATCGCCAGTAGTCGGTTGATTGTTGATGCTGCTATTTGACCTTAAAATATCCATTAATGCTGTTTCGTTATCTTCAACTTTGCAGCTCCATATCCTCACATAAAACAAGCACAAAAGACAGGGATCATAGAAAATGGATTGGTGACCGGGTCACAAGCTAAGCCTCGAGTCGGGATTTCAAAAGAGGCTGCCGGGTCACACTCTCCTGGACCCTGGTATGTCCAAATTTTAACATTTTCAAAGGATCTACTAAAATTTCAAAATTCAGCCCAAAAGATTCTCATGGAATATTCAAAGGTCAAATAAATAGAAGTGAGAATATTATAAATTGAGAATAGTTAAAAAATTGTGTACTTCTTCTCGATTAATAATATATTTTATTTTATTATTTCGATACAAATCCATTACATATTCGTTATACTCGATATAAATCCGGTATATCGATGCACTGAGTTCGTCCGATATACTCACCCGTAACGGTTTTTAAAACATTGGTTTAAATAACCCGAGTGAAATTCATATGTGAGATGTGGTTTTGTAAAGGGGATTATATATTTGAATATGATTTAAAACGAGAAAATTGCATAGATAGTTCTTCAACTTATGAGATGTGTAAATATCATGCCCTCCAACTTATGAAATTGCAGGAATGACACATCAAATTATCAAAATCGTTTGTTTTTTACCCCTGGTATTTAACACAAGATTTTCTAGAGGTGGGAAAAGAACAGCCCATCCCATAAAACCAAACCAGCCCAACCCGTAAAAACTCGTTTTAGGATCAGCCCAATAATTTATGGGATGATCTTTTAACCTATATAAATTTCATTGGTTTTGGCTGGGCATTAAATTTGTGGGACCAAAGCTCGATTATTTTTCAAAATTGGTCTTTGGTCTTTAATAGATGAGTTTGAGGCTGGTCCGTAAAACCTAATAAATATAAATTTAAAAATTAATTTTACACATTAATTAAAAGATATTAAATAAACATAATACAATTCAAATTTTCATTTTTTCCATTATTCATTCAACTTTCCTACATTTCAATTACTAAATCATAGTTTAATTCTATCATTTCCATTTGAAATTAGAGTAACAATCTTCATCAATGGAGAATAAATCTAATTATTCATTTTACGAAGACAATTTACAATTTCCTCTAATATTTTCTTATTTTCAATTTATTTAAATAATTACTCTTTGAATATCTCAACTCATATCTTTGCAAAATTTGGTGGATGTTTAGCATTTGATATATGAAAAAGTTATAAGAGAAACATACGCAAAAGCTTTGGTGAAAATCGGAATCATTTCTTTAAAGGTATCTTGTTATCTAATTGTTTTAAATTATTTTTATTACTTTGGTTTTTATTTTGTGGAATCATAATTTGGTTGTGTATTATGCATGTTAAGATTGAAGTATTTATCATCTAATTTGTTTCGAGATTTCTTTGTTAATGGCTATTGCAAATGATGATGTTGCTTTCTTTAGTAATGATGATTCTGAAAATATTGTTATTGTGTCACCATCTAATTTAGTTTATAAAAAACGAAAAAAAACTGATATTGATATGTGGGATTTTTTTACAAAAGACGAAACCGATAAATTGCATCTCACTTGCAAAGTTTGTAATGTAAAACTAAATTATTAAAAAGGATGGGGTTCGGGAACATTTCTTAAACATATAAGGAGTAAGTATCAAGATAAATTACATAAAGAAAGACAAACACAAATTTGTATTAGTAAAGGAAATATGATTGCTAACTTTATATATAATGAAGAGAAAACATATAAAGAATTTGTTCTTATACTTATTTCTTGTGAATTGCATATTTCATTTATTCAAAATACTATTTTTGAAAATCTTGTTCGATGTTGTTTACAACCAAAGTTTAAAAAATTTTCTAAAAAAAAAGCTAGGGCAATTGCTTTAGATGAATTTAACATTGCAAATCTTGCTTTAAAAAATAAATTTTCTCATTTATCATGCTTATTTGTCTTAAATAGTGATAGTTGGAAGGGGGCTAATGGTGAATATTATTTGGTTGTTATATGCAATTGGATTGATGATAATTGGTTTCTACATTAAAGAATTTTATCTTTTCAACAATAGGAGCTACCACATTCTGGTTTAGCAATTTCAAAAGTTGTTAAAAATGTGTGTTATGAATATGGAATTCTTGATAGAATTTTTTCAATTTCGTTAGACAATGCTTCGACTAATACAAATGCTATAGCTTTTTTGAAAAGTTCTTTAAAACCAATGCTAGATGATATTTTTTTTCACAACAAATGTGTATGTCATATAATGAATTTGTGTGTTAAAGATGGTATGAAGAGTGCTCAATTCGCCCTAGAACCTATTTGAAATTTGATTAGATTCATTAGAAATTCATGAGTTAGATATCAAGAAATAAAACGTTTGTGTAAAATTCACAACATTAAATATAAATTATTTAGGATGGATGTCGAAATAAGGTGGAATTCTACATATGACATGTTGACTTGTATACTTCATTTTAAAAATGTTTTGATTGATTTTGTGTCTTCTAATATTGAACATTGTGATTTTATTGATGAGCAAAAAATTGATTTGCTTTCTTCTATGGTTGATTTATTAGATGAATTTTATAGATGCACAAACTTATTTTCCGGTGTTTATTATGCTACTACTCATTTAGTATTACATTCTCTTTGTAGTATCGGTTATACTTTATCTGGATTTTCAAAGCATGAAATATTAAAAGATATAGTATTTGCAACGAAATTAAAGTTTTTAAAATATTTTGAAGAAATCCCTACATTATATCTAGTTGTTGCAATTTTAGATAATGTTGTTGGTTTGAAAATGTTTCTCAACTCATATGCAAATTATTTCAATGATGGTGTTAATTCTTTGATAAATGTTTTGAAAATGGAAAATAACGCAACAAATGCATTAACTTCTATGTATGAATTATATGAGAAAATATTTTCTAAATTCACAAATATTAGTAACGTGGAAACTCTAAGACATCCTAGTCCTTGTGCATCTCATAAATCTTTTGACCCTTTTTCTATTCATGAAGAAGAACCAATTACAATATCATCATCATTAAATGAAATTGTATTGTATACTAAAACAAAAAAATTAATTGGTTCTAATAATGATAGATTCAATATCTTAGAATGGTGGAAAAGCAATAGTACTCATTATCATATCTTGGCTAAAATAGCCAAAGATGTTTTCACAACTCCGGTGTTCACGGTAGCTTCGGAGAGTGCTTTTAGTGCATGTGGTAGAACTTTATTTGAAAAACGAACCAAGTTGTCGCCCAATACCTTGGAATCACTAATATGTTTGAAAGATTGGTTACATCAACAATAACGGGAGCCAAAGGAAGTTGATAGCGTTCATATTAAAGAGATAAAAAGAGTAATGGATGAAAGTTCAGAAGATGAAGAAAGTGATGATTGAGTGGATCTTTATTTTACATTTTGTTAGTAATGTCTTGCCAAAAAATTATTTTACCGATACATTTTTCTTCTTTTCGTATTTGTTTATTGATTAACTATTTTATTTTTATTATATTTCAAATTTGAAGGTAAAAATTATGTATATTGAATAATATTATATGTATATTTTTCATTAATATAAAATATTCTAAAAATATTATAAGGTTTTTCAAAGACCAACCCGGACCATAACCGAACCATAAGATATGGTATTGGTCTCGGGTTGGTCTCTTGTAATAGCCCACATGAAAAAGACCTATTATTAAACGTAGCATGTGGTTTGGTCTCAACTAGGTTCCAAAACCCAAAGAAGCCCAACTCTGAATCGTTCGGTTAGGGCTTTTGCCCACCTCTAAGATTTTTCGTTAAGTTTGCAAACATTTTTCGTTGGCATTATTCATTTAGTTATTCGTTCTCAATGTTCACAAATTGTGCAAATAAGACTTTTATACGAAAAATTATAAAAAATTGATACTTCAAGTTCGAGAAATGTGCATCCAGACGTAAAACAATAACAATGTCTTAGATGGTCAATATCAAACGGTATTGTTTACTTGAGATGTCTTATATGCATTTAATTAAAGTTAGAGTGTTATATGTGCATATTTTTATTAACTTGAGATGTCATATTTGCAATTTCGTAACTTGGAGGACATGCCTTTTACACCGCCCGAAAGTTGGAGGTTCACCGGCAAACGTCACCCGATTTAAAACATTAATGGGGTTTTTAATCGTATTATTAGATTACCTTGTATTTCAATTTTCCCATATCAAAATTTTTGGTACCTAGAGACAGTTTTTTTAAAATACATAGACAAATCCGTTCAAAAAAAGTTATGAATAAGCAGTTAATTTAAATTTAGAATATTTATTCTTAATTAAAGTTGTTATCCGTACATTCAATGTAACTACAATTGTCAGTTGCCTATCCTTTCAGTACGCGTAAAGTATGTGGTGGTGAACTTAGGGGGTAATTAGTGAAAGAGTTTTTTGATGCACATATCATAGTAAGAGGCGAAAAAAAATGAAATATTACTGAAATTTTTTTTTTTAAAAAAATAATACTCATACCGGTTATTTCAACAAAATATTAGTGATGGACGTGTAAGTAGCCTGGTTTCTGTAACAGAAGAAACCAGGCTACCCTTTTTTTTATTTTTTTAAGCGTAGCCCGGTTTCTGTTAAACGGAAACCAGGCTACGGTTTTTAACTTTTTTTTTTAAAATAAAAAAAAAATTTTATTGAGTCCATCAATAAAATTTTTTAAAAAAATTTTATTTAAAATTTTTTTTTTAATTTCAAACTTATCCCGTCATCCGTCCATCACTGTTATATGCGTGAGTCTGATTCAAACAGTAACGAAATTGAGATGTTGACTCACTGACACTATTACTGTACCAACTCGTTCATTAGTGAAATAGCTCACTGCAGATTTTTGTACTTTGCTATTTTGAACGGATTTTGAAATAGCTCGAATTTTCCCATGAATAAATTCGACAAAGACAAGTGTTGCTATTTTGTACTTCAAGTTCACCACCACATACTTTACGCGTACTGAAAGGATAGACAACTGACAATTGTAGTTACATTGAATGTACGGATAACAACTTTAATTAAGAATAAATATTCCAAGTTTAAATTAACTGCTTATCCATAACTTTTTTGAACGGATTTGTTACATTGTATTTTAAAAAAACTGTCTCTAGGTACCAAAAATTTTGACATGGGAAAATTGAAATACAAGGTAATCTAATAATACGATTAAAAACTAGATTAATGTTTTAAATCATATTCAAATATATAATCCCCTTTACAAAACCACATCTCACATACGAATTTCACTCGGGTTATTTAAACCAATGTTTTAAAAAATGTTATCGATCAATATGCCGGACAAACTCAATGTATCAATATACCGAATCCATATAGAGTATATCGAACATTCAAAAGATATCTACATAAATAATAAAATAAAATAAATTATTAACATAGAAGAATTACACAATTTTTTAATTATCCTCAATTTATATTATTCTATTTATATAAGTCATGATAATAATATCATATTTTATCAAATATATTATAAATTCATGAACATTATATCTCAAACACATTTTACCACATCTAACAACAATTCACAACACCTCAATTTAAAAAAATTGAAACAAACAAACTCAATAAATATCACAATAGCCATGACTAGTATAAAAATGAAGTGAAAATGTCAGTGATATTTAATAATATTGTTTAAAGTGAGTGTTAATAGTTGAATATATATATGATAGTGACAATGTTAAAATAATAATTTTTCGCTTAATATAATTGGAAAAGGAGACAAAGACAGTCTTGCTATTTTGTACTTTACCTTTATTCATGGGTGTACCTATGTCTCCTTTTCCAATTATATTAAGGGAAAAATTATTGTTTTAATATTGTCACTATCATGGCGTTTTTAATTGCAGTAGTAGTATCAGATCGTCTTGTTTTTAAAATTCTCACTACTTTTTCAATTATTTTACTTTTGTCATTGATTGGATTTTTTTTTTCAATATAACACATATTCACTGACCTATTCATTAAACAACCCACCTATTTTTCCAGAGCTTTTAAATTATTCCAGAGCTTTTAAATTATTAACGTTAATTATATTACTCAAATGTTTTGTATTGGATAATTTGTTTCAGTATAAACGGCTGTCGAATATTTCGATGGGTGATTTGTACAAAATCTCTGGTTTCGCCACGAATAGCAGGAATAAAACTGTCGGGAGATGGGTGAAAGACCGTAAGGAGAGAAAGAAGAGGGATTAAGAGCGCATTATGCGCATCTTCATGCGGCAGTTTCTATTGCCGGATTTGCTTCTGTTTCGATTGCTGCAATCACCACTACTGCTGGCTTTCGGAGGGAATGATAAGCATGTCGCTAAAACTGTCTAGTTGGTGTCTTAGGTCAAACCACCATTAAATGTCTTAAGAATAAAGAATTAGTATTGTCATTAATATCATTTAACCAATCAGGTACCCCTAAACCCTAAGAATAACACTGACAATAACAGTGAATAGGTGTTATATTGAAAAAAAAAATCTAATCAGTGACAAAAGTAAAATAATTGAAAAAATAGTGAGAATTTTAAAAACAAGACGATCTGACACTGCTACTGCAATTTTTTACCCTCACTATCATATATATATTCAAATATTAACACTTACTTTAAACAATATTATCAAATATCATTGACATTTTCACTTCATTTGTATACTAGTCATGGTTATTGCGATATTTATTGAGTTTGTTTGTTTCAATTTTTTTAATTTGGGATGTTGTGAATTGTTGTTAGATGTGGTAAAATATGTTTGAGATATAATGTTCATGAATTTATAATATATTTGATAAAATATAGTATTATTATAATCATTATGTAAAAATATTAATATACTCATATATATATATATATATATATATAATAAATAAATAAAATTATATTATAATTATTAGAAGTAATAGTAAATTAGACAATTATTAAATCATGATTTTCTCACAATTGGGTTTAAAGTGAAGAAATCGTAAATTTTCTTTTGTCTTGTGTGTGTTAAAAAAATCAAGATTTGATTATCTAAATGTAGTATTATATTTTTAATTGAAAACAAACTCAATGCTTTTTCTATTTTATTTAAAAAAACTCAAGGTCTTATTCTATTGTACAATATTAGGACATCGGAACACCAAATTGGCATGATATCATGGGGGTATCCTATGGGATCGATCACACGTTATTTCGATCAGACTCTATTTAATTTCAACATGGTATCGGAGTTGGTTCGGTTCATTTCAAGTCGAAACCTTATGATTAGACTTAAGGGAGTGTTGAATTTGTCACATATCGGTTATAGAAGTGTGCTTGTTTAGGTTTATAAGAGTGATAATTCTATCACATAGTGACTTGTTCAAGTCATTAAAATGTGTGAGTTCTTTTCCTTAATCCCGTTTGTTCACGCTCTCCGTCATAATTTCGGCCAGACTCTTTAATTTTAATATGGTATCAGAGCTGGTTCAGTTCATTTCAAATCGAAACCTTATGATTAGACTTGAGGGAAGTGTTGAATTTTTCCCACATTCTTAAAAGAAGTGGGATTGANATTTATCTCTTTTTGAAATTGAAGAGGTGCGAGCTCAGGATACCTACTCATTGAGTTTAATGTTTTAATGGCCACTTTGGTATGTCGAAGAGTTTCCAAATACACAACTCCGAACCTACCTTTTCCGATCATTGATGATCGACTAAACTCGTATGTTGCCTCTTTGATTTCAAAGAAATTGAATTCTAAAAACAACTTAGAAGACATTGATGAACTTGATGCATCATAATGATGATTCATCGGCTCCTCAGCTATACAAATAGCATCATCACGCTCAGCTTGCATTTTAGATACTTCTTGCTTGTACTTTTGCAGCAAATCGATGAAAGACGACTACAAATTTTCCATCTTATTAGACTCAGTAACTTGAATATTCTCCAAGGATAACTTAAGCTCATTTTTTACACCTTCAAGATCCATTCTTGCAACTTCAATGTCTTCCTTACTTTTTAGATAATGTTTCTTCTAAGCTTCTTATCTTCTCATAATGCATATTTTCAGCTGTCTTTACCTAAATCATTTAAAAATACTAAGGGAAATTGTAAGGGAAGTAGAACAAGTATAATATTACTTTGATCATAGCTTCGATGACTTCCCTTTCGGCTTTCTTGCGTTCGATTGATTCTTCGAAAGCTTCTTTCTTATATGCTTCTGCATCATTCACAATTTCTTGAAGCGTTTCATCAATACCATCAAAATTTGGATCCTGTAAAAAAAATCTTAGATTAGACACTCATGAGTGTATTTTCATGCATGATGTGTTGATTGTGGAGATCGGATGCCGATCGACTACATTTGAGTGACGATTGACATTGGTGTGATCAAATGACGATCGACTACACTTAGATAATGATTGGTTTGGTCGATCCGCCACGTGTACCAATTGGTTGAAAGAAGGAGTAAATGGACATGAAATGAGATAGAGCTGTAGATCGGTCAAATGATTGATCGTGAAACATATCATTGAGAAACTTGGGGAAAACAAGAACGTGTAAAAAAGACATGTAAGGAGACCTCCACACCATATAAAGAGGTCTAGGGGTCAGAATAATATATTCGAGTGGGAGCATAAGACAAGCTTGATGTGATAACACTTTGTGAGATTGTGTGTGTGTACATAGAAGACAATGAATGTGAATGTGTAAGACTCATCGATTGATCATGTTATCTACGGGTTTAGAGAAGTCGTGTATGTGTTGTATCCTTTTAATAGTGAATTTGATTGTTTTGTTGGTCGAGTGGTTTACATTATGCAATGTGTTCATACCGATCAGGAATTTCGTTCTGGTCGTCGACTGGTACCAATATTTAATTTTTTAAAAATAAATTATTTATTTTTTCAGATCGAACATTGAAAAACCAAGATTCTGACTCGAAAACCCGGTACCGATAAAAATACATGTGCCACATTTTTTGTCGTACCGACAAGTATGAAAACATTTATCTTGAGTTTTGCATTTTAAAATTTTATAATGTCGTTTTTCTATTGTAGAGCTACTCAACATATAGAGTTTGCTCATTTAATTCCCAACATGATGCATATATACCTGGTTATGATTTACATGGCTAATCCCTACTTCTGGATAAGACGATGAACTCGGGATACTCGCAATACATGAAGTGCTAGCAATGATCGTTTTTTGTTTACTTTCCCTGAACCGAAATTGAGAAATCAGCCAAATATTAAAGGCAAGAGAGACAAGATAGTAAAAAATAAAGAGCAAAGCACCTTGTATAAATAAGGGTTCCATTGCAAACAAACCAAATATGACAGAAACTAGGAGCATTGTCTCGGACATATAATGCTTTCACTGATCTCTGTCATTTTACTATATTATATAGGAATTGATAATGAGAAAAAGCTCAAAAACACCTTAATTTAGGAGTTGTGTAAATTTCATGTTTCACAACTCATAAAATTAAAATTACAAGAATGATCATTTTAGTTATTCATATTGTTTATTTTTTATCCAATATACTGTAACAACCGATTTTACATTAGTATGATTGGCTCTCGAAGTTCACCAATTATACAAATTAGATAGACACTTGTAGTTTGAGACATTATAAAAATTTGACTTTTGAAATTCGAGAATTGTACATAAAAATAGAAAACATTTCGGTAAATCATGTGTGTTTCAACATATGTCTACATTATATGCAAATGTATAAAATCTTTCAGTACATCGATTATGAAATGATGTATCAATATCTCAATTCGTTTAGTGTAACACTAATATGTGATTCACTTGCCGCATTTGAAATTAATGTATAGTATGATGTCCACTGTAATTGGCATTTAAATATGATTTCTCTATAAAAATCTTACTCGATTGAAAAGGTAGACATCATAATAATAAAAAAACATTTTGGTTTTCTAATGCATAATTTGTGAAGTTTAAGAGTCCAATTTAAATAAATTTGTAAACTTCTAGTGTCTAATTGACTATAATGTGTGTACTTTCAAAGTACTACTTTGATAGTCAATAATGCAAACTCTTTGATGTTTGAGAGGCAACATTGTATGATTTCAAAAGATGAGGGATCAAAATATTATCATATTAAAAGTTCGAGAGTCATATTTAAACTTTAACAGCACATCCGTTAGAGAGCCGATAATAAACTATATTAGTAACTTAAAGTGTCAACTTATATTTAATTGAACTTGAATGGCTATAGATGTAGACTTTTACACAAATAGTACATTATATTTATAATCTATTAACTTTGAAGATATAATATTTACATAACCATCAAATTTACAGCTTTACAGCTTTAATATAAACATCAAATTTACAGCTTTACAATAAGAGAACAAAATGTAAAAATCGAAATAAGAGTTGATCATCTTCCAGCAACCATAGTCAATAATTTCATATCCATGATAGAAGTGCCTAACGGTTGAAGCATTATATCATTAAATCTCCCTTCAATCGCAATTTAACATCATTAAGTCACACGATCCATCTACAAAAAACTCAAATAATGAAAAACGACTCATAAGTCTTCAAATTAAACCCAAATGTAAATCAAATAAGTAATTCAATTCACATATTATGAAAATTCACAATACATGACAATCATCTAAATAACCCGGCTTGCGTTCTATCTCGACTCGGAAAGAACTTAACAATGATATATTTAATCTCATAATAAATTTCTTAGAGTTATATAATCCTTATTTAGCATAGACAAGTTTGTTAAAAATATAATTGTCTCATACTGATAAATGATGATTCATAATAATGTATTAATTTATTACTAATAGTCATTTATGGATAATGACATAGTGTTAGGATTGGAGGTCGGGTGATAGTCGAAGGGCTCGATGGTGAAAGATCGACTCGGGGAAACCTAACATGAAGCGGTGATGTTGATCGACTTGATGGATCTCGGATCTATTAAGGATATCGATCGGACGATTGTGATGAGTCTATTTGATAGAGGTCGGATTAGACTTGGATCGGGATTTGAGAGTATCGAGGGGAAATATCTTTCCTTAATTGACGCATTAAATATATGGAATAAAGATATTGAGATATATCTTATTNGAATATCGTATTTACATTATTTTATATTTTTGGGTAACAAACACGACTCCAAAAAAAATCCTTGAAAAAATGAGATTAGCGTATTCATTGAATTGTAAGATCTGGGTAAAGAAAATATGTTCATTTTGAATAGAAAATTCAAACACTTGTACAGTAAAATCCCGTTACTGTCAATTAAAAAGTCGATCTTTAACTTTTAATTGAGTTTTATGTCTTGATAAATAAGGTTGAAGTTAAGGTGGTGGGGCACTGAAACTCCAACTGAGAATATGATGATATTCTAGTTGAGATGAAATTGAAAGGTCAATTGGAAATCTAACAAAGACCAAGCCCCCCCTCAATTGGACCACTTTGAATTACTCTTCTATCATCACTCATTCACCTTTTTATCATATCTTATATAATTCTCTTGGGAATGCATGCATGCAAAATAGATTACGATTAGGAACTCTGAATTTTGAAAAGCAAACAAAGAAGACACAAGAAATTTTAACGTCGAAAACACAAAGTGGCTAAATTAGTCAATTACTAAATCATGATTATGTCACCATTGGTTTTAGTAGAGATGAAATTGTGAATTTTCTAGATTAATGCACAACAAATTTGTGTTTTATTTAAGTGTGTTAAAAAAATCACGATTTTATGATGTCAAAATACTTTAATCGGGGAACAAAACAAATCCATTACCATGTAGAATTCTATTTTTAATAGAAAATTACCTCAACACCTTTTTAATTTTATTTAAATAAACTCAAGGTCTTATTCTATTGTACAATAAGGGTAGGCCTATGGGATCGATGACCGATCGGCTCCATGTCGATCGGGGTAAAACTTGTCTGTCCAATAGGGGTTCTTACCCGATCGGAGAAGCATTTGTCTATTGATAACCTAGATCAGTATGAGGTCACTAGATCGGTCGCGAAGGAATGCCCGATCTACATGAGGGATTTTTAAAAAAACATTGAGGTCTTTTTTATTAAAAATAGAATACTATCTAGTAATTAACATAAAATCATTTATTCAGTACTTTTATTTTTGTGATTTGACACTCATAACTAAAAATTTATTAACTTAAAAATAGTTGCCATAAAAATCGATATATGGGACAGATATACGATAAATTTAAAAGTGAAATAGAAAAGTTAACTCAAAATATTCTATTGGAATATTAAAAGAAACAAAAATAAGTGGATTTATGAAGAGAAAGTCATCAAGTTGAAGATTAAATTCTTATTTAAACCTAAAAGATAGCTGTCTAGTTAGATCGGCGATTAGGACTTCTTGTATTTATTTTTTTTAAAGTATTCCTTGCATCATATATGATTTTTTCATTGACTTGAGTATGTGTTTACATCCCCACTTGTCAAGTTATATTATTCTATTTACAAATCCATATGGTATACGCCAACGAGTTGTTGTCTTTTTTGCGTTGAAAACAAATATTTCGAAAATCCTTTAATAAGTAAGGATAAAATGTTTATTTTCGAAAAAATAATATGAAAACGAATAAGAAAAACAACACATTTTGTAAGTGGAAAACCTTTTTGTAAAAGGAATGATGTAAACTTCCTAAATCATATTATCATAGTATTGAAATTCAATATAAACATCAACTTTACAGCTTTACAATAAGATAACAAAATGTAAAAATTGAAATAAGAGTTGATCATCTTCCAACAACCATAGTCAATAATTTCATATCCATGATAGAATTGCCAAACGGTTGAAGCATTATATCATTAAATCTCCCTTCAATCGGAATTTAACATCATTAAGTCACATGATCCATCTACAAAAAACTCAAATAATGAAAAACGACTCATTAGTCTTCAAATTAAACTCAAATGTAAATCAAATAAGTAATTAAATTTACATACTATAAAAATTCACAATACATGACAATCATCTAAATAACCCGGCTTGCGTTCCATCTCGACTCGGAAAGAACTTAACGATGATATATTTAATCTCATAATAAATTTCTTAGAGTTATATAATCCTTATTTACCATAGACAAGTTTGTTAAAAATATAATTGTCTCATGCTGATAAATGATGATTCATAATAATGTATTAATTGATTACTAATAGTCATTTATGGATAATGACATAGAGCGGTAATCGAAGTAAATGTATGCAGGATATAAGTCAAATAATGTAAGGTTCTCGTTTTCAAAGATGAAAGGTTCAAATTGAAATATTTTAAGATAATTTGTAAATGCGTGTGTGTGTGTGCGAGCACCCGTCGAGAGAGACTATCCCCATGTATTTAATGATGGGTAATGAAAGATTATGACTCCAAGTGAAGTGGTGACACCGAATCTGATATCGTGACAAGTACATGGTCAACCAAATGTATGACATATTTGAGACATATGGATGCAAATCCGTATAAATATAAGGTATATGTGTAATAGGCCAAACGGAATGGGAATGAGGTAGCGCTTGGATCCCTACCTAGTGAAGGGGATCATATTGGCTCGTCGAGAGGGCTAATAGCTAACGGTTGATTTGGACGAGATATGTTACTAGACATGACAAACATGTGCACATCTTCTTTACATTTTATATGATTATCGAGGATTCTACCATGAGACATACTCATGGACGAGTGACCATGTTCTCGACATGCCCCTTATAGTATTATAATGATGGGATGCTTCAACTTACTCAAGATAAGAAATGATCATTAAGAGAATTTCCATCCTATTGAAATTGAAGGGATCCTAGATCACAATAATTACTCATTGGCTTTAGTTTTAATGGCCACTTTGGTATGTGTCAGCTTCCCATATTTTAAAAATGAAAATTAAACTCATCAATATTTTAGTTCTTGATTTTAATAGTCAATTTTCAATAATAATTTATTTCATATCGAACAAATGCATACGGATAGTATGAGATCTTCCATCCTAAAGAATTATTTTTTCATGTACCGCACAATACATGGTCATACTACACAATGTTTACATAAGACCATCTCAAAGCATGTCCGTCCATAAACCTATTCTCACTCTCCACGTAAGACTTCTCTTTGTACACATCTTTATAAATAAGTATCATCTTATCTTTACAACAATTTCGGGACATTTATAAATTTCAACTTATATTTTTTTATATTATTGTTTTTTATGTCGATGATTATTGTAGAAATCACTATATATTTGTTAAGTGGATAATTGTCATTTTTACGAGTGTGGAATATTTTAAAAATTTAATTAACTAATTAAGATATTTGTTATTATATTTTATAAATTGATAAACTGATTAATTAATCGACAACAACTACCCGGTATCAAAAAGTTTAAATCGATGGCTAGTTGGGTAGAGCTTGGTTGAGTAAAATTATAATTAAAATTTGATTAGTTTAATCAACTAAAACTGATAAATCAATCATTTTCTCGCCTATAATATCGAATAATCAAAATATTATCTATAAAAACGGTACACCGGCGATTTTAAATAATATACTTTATAATTATTTTAAATTAGAAATTTCTTTTTAAAAAAAATTATAAATATTCTAAAATATAAATTTCGAATTTTTTAAAATATTTTCGAATATTAAAATTATAAATTTTTAATAATATTTTCGAATTTTAAAATTATAAATTATAAATGTTTGATAATATATTCGAATTTTAAAATTATAAATTTTTATTTTATAATATTTTAGAATTTTTTTAAATAAAATTGTATTTTTTTAAATGAAAGATGATTGGCAGACACTGAATTGCGTAGTCAGATTGAGCCCAAGGTGAAGATGGCCTAAAAGTTTGGAATTGAGTTCTATAAGTATGTCCAGACATCAATTTTGTTAATATTAAAGTATTTTTTAAAAAAATATTTTATTATTTTTTTCGGGTCGAATAAAAAAACTCATGTTCCAACCTAAAAACTTGATAACGGGTTATGTCGAATAAAATCGGTACAACCCCATATTTGATTCCAGCCGATATAAAAATACTGGTAAATATATAAATTTGTATTTTAGGTGAAAGTTCGACGAAATTTCATTTGTTTCGTTGAAAAATAATTTTTAGTATAGATCCCTAAATGTTCCATAATTAAATATTGATTTATTAATGATAAAAATTAATTTGACAATAACTATTATAATTTGAGTTTGAGAGTATTTTAAAAATTTTGAACAAAAATTGAAAACATATCAAATTTAATTTCGATTTGTTTTAATGCAATAACTAAAGTTGATTTTGACCAAATTTGGTTTTACTACTAATGAGTTTTTTCCTATCATAAAAGTGTATTGAATAATACAATGGAGATAACACTTGCCCCCTTCATTACATCCATCCTCCCTATTAGAGATCTTATTGAATATTTTGGTTAAAATCTCCATTGAAGAATGAAGCCAAAATAATGGAGAATGCTTTGATTTATGTAGAAATTAAGTATAATGAATCAATACTTTAATAAGTAAATTATTATTTAGATATTATTTACTTTATAAATAATAATTTGATTTTCATTTTTTATTATGTTGAATACTACCATTTTCATCAATAAACTATTTTATATTCAATTATGATTTTCCCTCACTCCCAACCTTTTGAAAGCACATCGTATGTTTGTAACTACAGTTTTCAAAAAGTGTTGTGTAATTCTCATCTCAATACACTCTCTCATTTTATATTTTCCTCTATCAAGGGTCAATCTTTTGAAATAATGAAGGAATTGCCCCACATTGGAATTTAGATGCGTGTTTGATTGGTTTATAAGAAGGAATGTAGACCATAATAAATGACTTGTTCAAGTCTATTAAGGTGCGATCTCATCCCTCTTATACGCTATATCTGCGCACACTCACTACGTAAATTTACCCGACTCAAGGAATTTAACATGGTATCGTAGCGGGTTCGGAAAAATCCAGAGTGACCTTGTTGGGGTTAGTCTCTTTAATTAATTTGTTGGTAATCCATCGATTTGAATTGTCAAGTTCAACTTATAAGGTGCTTGAACTTTAGAGATTATGTTTATGAATAAATTATCCCACATCGGAATTTAGATGTGTATTGTATTGATTTATAAGAGAGAATGTGTACAATAGTAAATGATTTGTTGATGTCTTTTAAATTATATTCTTCTCACTCTTCTATGCTATAATATATCCATGTACACTCCCCGTAAATTAATCGACTTTAGAAATTTAACAAAGATCATTGTGTTCTCCTTAGCATATTTGTGTTCTCATAATAGTTTCAAACAAGGAAATGAATGTTTGGCAATCCCAAGTATTGGCAATGGCAGTTTGATACCTTTGCCCTCATTGAAGCTACTCTTGTATAACCGAACCGGAGCATGACGATTCGGCACGAGATATGTATATTACTAGTTACATAAATCTTTCATCTCTTCAAGAAGTCTCCAAACCTCAGAAGCAAGCCTGGGCCGATTCCTCTTGTTAATATCAGTACAACGAATGGCAAGATGAAGCAACTGCTCTCCTTTCACAAATGAAAATGGCCACTTTCCAGCGCTTGAATCCAATAAATCTTCCAACTTTATTCTTTCTAAATCCCTTCTGTTAATATTTGTTATTTCTTTTGCAGGTTTTCCACTTAAAAGCCTCAGTAATGTCACCCCAAAAGAATAAACATCAGATCTTGTGGTGAGTTCTCCGTGTTGCTTAACCTCCGGAGCAACATAAGGTCGCGTTCCCATAGCCTCATCCATCCACAAACATCTCGTTGTATTGTTCTCCGTAGAAAAATCTCGGTTAAGCTCACGACATATTCCGAAATCACAAAGCTTGCTTGTATAGTTTTTGGCATCTAGGAGAATATTAGCAGGCTTCACATCACCATGCACAACTCCATGTGGGGTAAAAGTGTGCATGAAAATGAGAGATGAGCAAATGTCTGTTGCTACACATATTCGAGTTTTCCATGTCAATGGAGGAGTGTTATACTCATAGATATACTCATAAACGAGTGTTAAAGGGTTTTGACAAGCTCCTATTAGTGTTACAATGTTTGGATGCCTTAACTTGCTCAAGATATTAACCTGCAAAAAGGAAAGATCATTTCGAGAATTCACTTTCATTAAATCCCCAAAGTTTCTTACTTCTTATAATTTGGTTTATATAGTTTGTAAAGATATTGTTTAGTCCCAAAATTTTCTAGTTAAATTTGGTTAATATAGTTTGTAATGACATATTTAGTTTCCAAACTTTCGTAGTTCCGATAATTTGGTTCTAATAGTTTGTACATACATATTTAGGCCACAAACATTATGGTTTTGGTAAATTTGGCTATCTAAATTTGTAATGTTTGGCAAATCATATAGTCAAAGTAGCAAAACCAATTCCCAAATTTTGATTTTGGGATCATATAGTTTGTAAAGACATATTTAATCCCCAAGCTTTCGTAATTCTAGTGTTTTGGTTCTCATAGTTTGTAAATACATATTTAGTCTTCAATCTTTAAGTTTTTGGTAAATTTAGTTATCTAAGTTCGTAATATTCGTATGCCTTCGAATAGTTTTCTGGTTGTCAAGACCGAAGATTTTTATCATATACGCCACGCCAACTGGCTGTTATCTTTTTACGTGGAAAAAACAATATGTGGAAGCTTCCACATCATTTTTCCGTAGAAATCCGTGATAGAATGAGATCATAGGTTTACTTGTACCTTTTAATCAAACTTATTTTCTTTAATTTCCACTTTCTCGATGTATACATATGTTGTTGAACTACACACAAATTTGGTTCTTTTAATTTCATAATTTTGATTCTCAAAGTTGTATAGTTGTAACAATTGTGATCCCTAAAGCATCAATATGTCCAAATTTGCTCTCAAACTTAATCAATATATTTAGTGTGTATAGCCTAATTAATCCACAAAGTTTTTCAATTTTTGTAATTGAGATTCTCGGTCAAAATCTAATTTCCGAAACTGATTTTGTCACTTTGGAAATATGATTTGCTAAGTTTGCAAAGTTGAATGACCAAATTTAGCAAAATCTTAAATTTTGGAGACTAAATATGTCATTATAAATTATCAAGAACAAATTTATCAAAACTATAAAACTTTTGGGATTGAAATTGCTATTTTGTTTGTCTTTTCTTTTATTATTAAAATTCTTTTATTATTGAAATTGTATATTGTATATAGAATCGGAGAATATACAAATTAATTTATGCTATGATAGTTTACGAGGAATATTGAAAATTTAGAAATTGTAAAGTAATAATAGGGAAAAAACTAAGAAGTTAAATACATTCAGTGTGCGTTCTTCACAAATTATATAATGCATAATCAGTATTTATAATTAGAATGCAGAATCAGAATGTATAATTAGAATATACGTAGTGTTCTATGTAAACATATATTGAATTATAAAATGTAAAAGCGTTTTGGATAAATATAGAATTTGAATTGAGTTTCAATATAAAAAATAATTATCTCTTATAAATATGAAATTATAATTCTAAACTAAATAAATATTTGTAAATACAAAATAAAATAGTAACATTCTTTTATTAAAAAATCATATAATAAAAAGAAAACAAAAATGTTGAAAACGATATTGTCGAATAAGAAACTCAACAAGTGATAATATAAATGCTACATTATAGATAAAAAGAATTCATTATTATGAAAACAATGAAAATTTGATTTGGAAAAAATATATATATGTGAAAAATAGAGTGATGTTTGTCAGTAGCCCCCAAACTTTATAATAATGTAAAGACGATCTTCCAAATTTTGAAAATTGCATATAAAACCCCCGAAATTGATATAATGCGCGATGTTAGCATTAAACTTTTAAATGTTGTAAATATCATTCCCTTAAAGTTTAAGAATTGCGTGGTTGACCCCCAAACTTCCAGAACCGTTTATATTGAACTCTAATACTCGTTAATATTTTAAGTTGACCCCCAATTAATAGTTTATATTGATCAATTAACCTTGAAAAGATGAAATGACTATGTCTCTAATCTTTGAAATTTTTAAAAAATTTTCATAAATTATCAAAACCACTTATACGAAAAAGAAGAAAAACCGATACTATTCACTAGATAATCATTTTGAACTGCTTTGAAACTTTGAGAGCTTTTCATGCAATTTACAAACTTTTCATGCAATTTACAAATTTACATTCTTGAACCCCTATACACTATTTTAAACATTGGGAGCCAATGCCGTAATTTTCTCGTGAAAAAGGAGTATAATGCATAATGCATTTTCATAATCAAGTCTGAACTTGATTATGCATTATATTTAAAAAATCAGAATGCATTATGAACAGAATTTATAATTAGAATTTAAAATGAATACTGTTCTGTTTCAAAAACAGATTATACATTCTATAATGCATAATTCGTTTTCATAATTTGTGCAAAACACAACCTAAATATTAAAATAGTAGAGAAGGTAGAGTAAGAAAGTATCTCTCATCAAGAAAATCACGGAAGGGAAAATATAGAATGACATGAATGTTTACAACATGGACACTCAACTCAAACTAGTTAGTGTAAATTTGTATGTGATTACATTCTTGTGATTCCACTCAACATGGAATTACATTCTTGTAATTCCTTTTTAGGGGTACATTTAGTCATCGAATTCTAATCAAATTAATAATTATAACACAATTTTAGATTTATAGTTGTTTTAATGACAACTTATGTCGAGAAAGCATATAAAAAACACAATGATTTAACGTGGAATACAAGAAAAAAAATTAGAAAAACCGAGGTGTTGACGAGGAAAATATCCTCAACTGATGCAATATTACGATGAATCAAGATACAAAGTGGTGACAGAAATGGGCAAGAAACAAGGAGCAAATCTCAAAGGAAAGGCATACATAATGTCAATCTTCTCTTGAAAATGCTACATGGTCTAGAACTAAAAGTAAAATTTCGAAGTTCAAGTTTGTAACAACATGTTTTCCCACTTGCACGGAATTATCCACTTTGAACTAAACTAGTCCTAATGACTTCCACCTAATCTTCACAAATTTACTTTTTCCCTAGCCATAAACTTCTCAGGGGTCACCCATCCCTAGATTACCCTAGGGTAAACACACTTAACTTCTCATAATACATTACACTCACACACGAGTCATCCACCTTAATGCTTGCTTGCCACATTTCTCATACCCGTTTATGATGAGAGATGATGAACATCAGTCATACCAAACAATGAACCTCAATCCTTAGGACCAAGTAACCATATAAGACGGACCGTTCTAACACTTGACCAATTGAATAGCTGGACCACATGTAAGGGTGAGAATGAGTTAATCGGTTTTGTAATCCATTTTTTTGTAACTGAAACCGCATCGTTTACCCGTTTTATGAATTTATAACCGACCGAAACCGAAACCAACGGTTAACCGGTTACCATTTAACCGATAATTTTTCAAATTTTCCTACAAACTTTGTTGCATAGTCAATCTATTTTGTATAGAACTTGATTTTATTACTTTTCGAATATGACCTTTTTGAGTTATTCTATTTTTCAAAATCATAAAAAGTAGAAAAATTTGGAAGAACCAATATATTCTAATTTTCAAAATGAATATACCTCGGTTGAGTTCAAGTGCATGTAATTTGAAATAAACAATGTTAATCTAGATCTAAACATGGAACTCGCCATGCGGAGGCTGTCAAATTCTCTCCATATGGTCATGATTTCAGTTTCTTTGGATCTTTCATTGTTGCTATATTCGACCTTCAGTCAATCCCATGTTTCTTTTGCGGATTTGCAATCCATAATGGTGATGTATATATCATCAGTGACATCATTGGCTATAGCTTCCATGGCTTTGAAATTTCTTGTGGCGAGTTCTTCATATTGTTGCGCAACAACAACAGAGGCATTTGGCCCAAGATCAGGTATTTTTTGTTCTTTCAAGCAATAATCCCACAACCCAAATGATTTGAGATAATTTTCCATTTTTGCACACCAAACATGATAGTTTATCCAGTTGAAAATAGGGGGTGGTGGATGAGTATAATTTCGGGAGGCCATATGAACTATAGAACAATCAAGAGGCGCATCGAGTCGGAACAAAACTGCTCCGATACCATGATGAGTGTTCTGAATCTATATTGGAGCATAAGAGAATTTCATAGAATGATGAAAAATTATACAATGATCTATTGGTCATATGGTTCTTTAAATACATTGCATTTTATTTAAAGCATAATAACTTTGGTCAATCTTCATTAAATCTTCCATAGGTTCCAATCAGTAGTTTGAAGGTTTTTTCATTCCTCCTACATTAGTTCTTCGATCTGAGGTGGCATAATTAAGGCATGGTGAATCATCGAAACATCTTGTTTCATGAGAAAGAGTGTCATGTGGCACAATTCATAAAAAAAGTGAATAACATTGAAAAACTCTAAATCAAATCAATTATTGATTATATCACATCCATTTTAATCTAGAATTATTTTAGTTCCACCATTTGAACAATATTTCAACAAGAATCTCAACGAGGTGAAAAATGAGAACTGACCCATAGGGATTTGTTGAGCAGGTTGGTGAATATGAAGAACACATATCTTCATTCTGGCAGAATTCTTCAAAGCCCACGTCAAAAGAGTATCGCTCTCATTCGTATCTTTGCCCAGAGCAACAAAAATAACATCCTCCTTCAAATTAGGAGGCGGCGGCGTTTCTTCCTCCGCCGTATCCTTCTTAGATCCACCGGCTGAAGTCGTTTGATACTTGATGCTTTTTTTTTACCAAAAAGATTTCATAGTGTTGAGACAGCAGCTTCAACTCATGAAATGGTAGAAGCTTTTAAATGCCTTGGCTGCTCAGTTGCATGAAAATTTGAAGGGAAATAAAAAAGTCAGCTCAAAATATTCTATCGGAATATGCAAAGAAACAAGAAAGAGTGGATTTGTGAACTTAGACTTTTTTTATATTTTTAAAAATTACAATTAATAAATATATCAATAAAATAAATCAGGTCGAGTCTTGGTACTTAGACTTTTTATTTTTTGTATAATAGGTTTAAAATATAAACAACTAATAAATATATCAATAATTTTAAAAGATGCTTAGTTTGGTAATTTGAAACTTGAATGGTGTGTATTTTAGAAATTCTCGCATAGAACACTCATCTATTTATATACATTATTTATGAATTCTAAAATTATTACAGAACACACCCTAAGTTTACTTTTCAAAATTTGTACAGAACACACCTAAGTTTAATTAAAACATTCGGATAACAAATAATTTAATGGCTTAATATAATTAAAGTTTAGTAATCTTTATAAAACAACAATAAATAAATACCAAAAGTCTAATAATAAATAAGATAACAATAAATAAACAATCAATCATCATTTTGTGTGTCCATCTCATTCGGTATCCTAGTTGTACGGGAACGCCCCCCAGGACGTGATTTCTTCAGGCGATTTTTATGGTGCCAAAGTCTCCAACCATGTACATGTCACTCGCTCTCGGGACCCAATGGCATAAGATGTAGATCTACATACTGGTTCTGCAAGTGTTGCAAAGTCGGGATCCCGATAATGAGTTCTATCGTCGGTACATGGTTTATACTAGCACACCGTAGGGCATGCACACATAGAGGCAAATGCACAATCCATCTACCACAATTGCAAGTCTTTCTAACCAATTCGACTGTTTTACATGTACTCGGACCACGCCCACGTTTTATGCGTTGGACTTCTCCGACTTGCTTATCCGGGTCCCAGTAGTGCATCTCATATGAGTCGACTTTCATTCGTTGTTTTTCATACCACGTCTGCGTTGCTTGGGTGAAGGCCTGAAGAAGGTAAAACACAATGAAACAATATTTTAATTCATAAAAGCATCATTAATGTTAACCTGCATATTCATTGTCATGATCGCAAGTTCATCACGTCGCTTTATGAACAACTTCTGTGTGTTGTAGAATGTTGAGTCAACCAAACTAGAAATTGGATAACGGCCGACATATTTCATCATTCCATTTACGCATTCGACTTGGTTAGTAGTTAATGTACCATGTCGGTGTCCACCATCAAAAGCAAGTGACTATTTATGCAAATTGTTCTCCATCTCAGGTTGAGTAAGCCATATGTATGCACGACTACACTTTTCCCTGATTTCTTCCATTAGTGATCTTCATTTTGATTCTAATTGGGTTGCCCCAGCACGATAAGCAAGCTTCTTCACCTGACGATTTTTTATATGCTTATTCAAATTCGATATAAGGTGTCTCAAACACCATTGGTGATGTAACCGACCAGTCTGAAATGCTTCCAACGACTCAACCGCCCCTATAATACCAGTATGTCTATCTAACACTATACAAGCCGACTTACCCCGAATAATATGATTGTACAGCAACTCAATGAACCAACAATAAGAATCTTTGCTTTCCTGATCAACAAGAATAAACACCAAGGGAATAACATGACCTCCAAAATCCTTGCAAACGGCTATCAAGAGTTTGTGGTTGTATCGGTCATAAAGGTGTGTAGTATCAATCGAGATAACGGAAATATATTGTTCATTAGCGTCTGCACAAGGTCGAAAAGACCAATAAACATAACGAATCCCCTTATCGTTGGGACCCTTGTCAGTGTCATAAAGACTCCATTCAACTGCGGTACCGGGATTACTCATCTGTATAGCTGCCAAATGTGTCGGAAGTCTCTCCATAGACTATTCCCATGAACCATGCACTAACTCATATTTACGTTGGACCCTATGCCAAGCTTTATCATAGTCAACATTGAATTCATATCTATCATGCATTTGTTTTATAGCATCTTAAACTTTCAATCCTGTAAAAAAATGAAATTAGAACTCCTATAGCATGTATACAAATCAATAATACATACCTCCTTTTTTGTTCCATATGTATTCTACCATATCACGAGCGATAAAATTCATTGTCATGTTACGGTGCTTACCACTCACATTACCCGCACCACAAGAATGAGGAATATAACCTCTCGAAAATTGCCAGACCTTATCTCTAGCATCACACCTTACTCGAAGATGAAATACACAGTTTGTTTGTTCCTTTAAAAAGCACTCAAGCATGCAGTACTGTGGTGTACTATCTACAACCCTAAACTGATAACGGCGGACGATATGAAAGTGACAAACAGCGAACTGAACATCTGATTTATCTTTGAAACCCATTTCGACAACCAGATTTGAATTGCATAGGTTATATGAAAAATAAACTCGCCGAGCTTTTGCATATGCAAAGTCATCAGCTACCACATCGTCTCCTAAGCAATAAGTACTTGAACGAATGTCGGGAGAAACTCCAGACAATAGGCGTGCTAACCTAGAAGCATCGACAATAGTGTGAGACAATGGATCATCCTCCATTCTACTGTTAGCTCGAGGTAGCGCAGGTTCAGTTTCAGATTCATCGATATCTGAATCTATTAATGGGGAATCGTCATGATTTTCAACATTTGTGTTGAATTCTGGTTGCATACCTACAATAAATAAATATTGTATACTAAAAGTGTAATAAATAATAATATAACATTTTATTATAAAAAACATGGATTCCCTTGACTCAACAATAACTCCATGAAAGAAGATGATTCTGCCATTTGAGATGGATCATAATTCTGATACATGTTATAATTCCCAAACGGATCCATAACCTTCAAGTAAAAAAATCAATACATCAATACGAGAAACAATTAGTTACAAATAATATAATAACTAATCAATTTGTCACATATAATATCGTAAAAAATCAATTCTTCACATTTAATATCACAACTAATCAAAGTGTAACGACTAATTTCGTAAACAATCAATTAGTCACAAACAATATAATTACAATAATATCGTAACTTATCAATTATTCACAACTAATATCATAACAAATCAAATAGCCACAACTAATATCGTATCCAACCCATTCTTCCAAACTATTATAAAAACTAATCAAATTATAACAATTAATTTTGTAAATAATGAATTTAGCACAAATAAAGTTATACAAGTTTACAATAAGTACCAACACAAACCGGGGGAGCAATAAAAGTGGGATGAAAATCTTTCGATTTGATTACCAACAAAAATACGACAACACCGGAAGAAGGAATGTTGGGAGAGGAAAAAATTCGAACAAAACGCGAGAGATCTTCATATGAATTATTCTTCCTAAACCCTAAACCCGAGAAGGAGAAGAAAAGTTGGGCAGTTTAATAAGCCGCAATTCGCGTTAGGCTAAATCGAGCGCCAAACCGCGGTCAATTTACGCTAAATCGATCAGCAGAAAAAATGTTTTTTTTAATTCTATTTAGCCTAAATCGACTCGCGTTAGGCTATGGAGAATTGAGGAAAAAATGCAATTCGCGATACACTAACGCGAATGGTGGTAAAATTTCAAAACGCTTTTAAATCGGTAGTATTATGCGCAATTCTCCCAATAAGTCATCAAGTTGAATATTAAATTCTTATTTAAACATAAAATAGCTGTCTAGTTTGTATTTTTATTTTATTTTTTGAAGTATTCTCTGCACGAAATATGATCATTTCATTGAATTGAGTATTTATTTACATAGTCCCACATGTTAAGTTATATTGATTTTATACGCCAACGAATTGTTGTCCTTTTGCGTGGAAAAACAATGAGATAATTACGACGCTAGCTCATCATGTTTAAAATAATGTAAAATCGATACCCTAAAAGTTTTAAATTGTATGTAAAACTCACGAAGTTTCAAAATCGTTCAAGAATTACACTCAAGTGAACAGTAGAGATTTTCGTCTTTTTTCGTATGAATGCTATTGACAATTTATGTGTTATTTTAAATTTTTTTCAAAGTTTGGAAACATAGATATTATATCTATTCAAGATTAATGAGTCAAATACAAACTATGAATGCATTTAAAATATTAACTAGAATTATGGTCAAATATAAAAGGTTTTGGAACTTCATGGGTCAACCGCATAATTTTTAACTTTCAGTAAATGTTGTTTACAACTTAAAAAAATTAGGGGACAACAACACATATTATATCAATTTGGGGGGTTTTGCATGCAATTTACATACTTTGTGGCACCACCATTACGTTATTGTAAGTTTAGGGCTAGTAACAAACATCACTAAAAAAATCCTTGAAAAAATGGGATTAGCATATTCATTGAGTTGTCAGGGAAAAGAAAAGATGTGTCAACATAGTGATTTTGAATAGAAAATCCCAACACTCTACGGTAAAATCCCGTTAATATCAAATAAAAAATCGACCTTGAAAAAGGGATTTATGGACTTTTAAGTGAGTTTGATGTCTTAATAAATAAGGTTGAAATTAAGATGGTGGGGGCACTGCAACTCTAACTAGAGATGGCCGTAGGCCACATCAAACGGGTTACGGGTTCAACTCAATAAACTCAACAACTCATACGGGTTGATGTTAAATTTCAACACGTTAATGGGTCGATCCCTCGGTTTTGAGCATTGGCCCAACTCAGCACACGGGTTGGCCCAAATAGGTTAAGTTAAGGAGTGTTCACGAATTCGATCGGTTTGCAAATCTCTCGAATCGAGTTAATCCTATCAATGCTCAAGTTCGAGCTCGGTTCGAGTTTGAATTCCTAACGAACATAAGTAACAAATATCGAACCTCAAAATTTTTGAATAACCCATCCAAGTCGGTTTGAGAGTTAATTCTATTATAATAATTATATATATTATTTTAAATTAACTAAACATTAAATTCAAACTCGAGTCAAATTATAATCTCAGTCGAAACGAATCTCGAATTATAATTTTTATGTTTTAAACCGGAACAGAACATTTTATATTTCGAGTCAAACTCGAACCATATAATAACACATAAGTTCAGTTTGTTTACATATCTACTTAATTTAACTCATGAGTTTTATAATTTTTTAATCAAAATGATATTAATTATTTTATTTAGCATCGGGTCAAACCCGTGGACCAACCCAAATGGTTAACCCATTACGCACCGTGGCCATGAGTTCATTTGATCAGTCCAACCCGTTACACATTTTTAATAGGTTCACCCCACGAGTCGACCATTAATAACGTGTTGGGTCAGCCGGCATGTTAGGTTGGCCAATGATCACCTCTAACTTCAACTCCAAATCCAACTCACGATATGATGATAATGAAATTCTCGTTGAGTTGAAATTGAAAGGTCAAGTAGAAATCAACAAAGACCAAGCCATCCGCCTTGATTACCCATTCACCTTTTTATCGTATCTTATATAATTCTCTTTGGAATGCATGCATGCATTCCCAACATGCATAAAATTTGGAATGAATTTGTTTCATCATTAGAAATCTTATAAATGATTCAACCAACATGCATAAAATTTACATCGGTTAATATTTTATTTAAATACTAGCAAAAAATGCTATATATGAAGTTTCAGATATATGGGACTAGTATACCATAAATTTAAAAGTCAGCTCAAAATATTATATTGGAATATGCAAAGAAACAAGAAAGAGTGGATTTATGAAGACAAAGTCATCAAGTTGAAGATTGAATTATTATTTAAACAAAAAAATAGATGTCGTATTTTTTTCTTTTTAAAAGTGTTTATTTACATAATCCCACTTGTCAAATCATATTATTCTATTTACAACTCCATAATTATATGCCAGCGAGTTGTTGTCTTTTTGCGTTGAAAAACAATACTTCAAAAATCCCTTTTATGAATAACGATACAATGAAAGTTTTCAAAAAAATAATACGAAGACTAAGAAAAACATCACATTTTGTAAGTGGAAAACTTTCTGTAAAATCAATAATATAAACTTCCTCTATCAGCGTTGCAATACAATATAAACATCAAATTTATAGATTTACAATAAGATAACAAAGTGTAAAATTCAAAATAAGATTTGATCATCTTCTAGCAACCATAGTCGCTAATTTCATATCTACGATATAAAAATACTGCTAAACATATAAATTTGTATTTTGAGTTCTTGAGCAAAACTTTCAACGAAATTTCATTCGTTTCGTTGAAAAAGAATTTTTAGTATAGATCCCTAAATTTTAAATAATTAAAATATGGATTTATGAATGATTAATCTTAATTTGACAATAATATTATAATTTGAGTTTGCGAATATTTTAATAATTTTGAACAAAAGATATTAATACATCAAATTTGAATTATTTAATTTCAATTTTTTTAATCAAATAACTAAAGTTGATTTTGAACAAATTTGTTTTACCACATGAGTTTTTTCCTATGAACAAATTTGAACTAAGTAATGTTCAATGAATATTTTGGTTAAAATGTCAATATAAGAATGAAATCAAATAAATGGAAAATATTATGATTAAATTCTCAATTAATGTAGAAATTAACTATAAGGAATCAACAATTTAATAAGTAATTTATTATCTTGATATTATGTACTTTATAAATAATACTTTGATTTTGATTTTGTATTATGTTGAATACTACTATTTGTTTATTTTCATAAATAAATCATTTTCTATTCAATTATCGTTTTTTTCTCACTCTCAACTAATGTTTTTATATCGCGGTTGAACTAGTTCGAACATGAACCACTTATTTCATGGTCCAATTCAGATTGAAGTGCCCTAGTTTTTCATTTTTTGAACTAATACAATAATTTAATATTATTTTGTCATATTTGTTCAATATCTTTTCTTTATTTGAATTTAATTTAATTTTATTTGTAATTATTGCGATTACTTAAGGGATACTTGTGGTATATAAAATATTTTCAATTATTTCTTAAAAATTCTTATGAATTTGTTTCATCTTTGATATATTGATGAAATCTTATCTTATTTTATATTTACTTTATAGAGTAACACAATAATTTATCGATCTTATGAAAATGATATAATTAAATATTTTTAAAGTTTTTACTGTTCGAACTACGATTTGAACCGATTCTTAGTGAACCATACATTTTCCAAATCGATAATAATCACCGGTTTAAAAACATAGGTCCCAAACTTTTGAAAGCACATTGTTTTGGAACTCACATATCTTCAAGATGCTCTCTTTGTAACAATAACTACTCTTGTATTCAAATTGGACCGGAGCATCACAATTCTGCACTAGATATATATTACTAGTTACATAAATCTTTCATCTCTTCAAGAAGTCTCCAAACCTCAGAAGCAAGCCTGGGTCGATTCTTCTTGTTAATATCAATGCAACGAACAGCAAGATGAAGCAGCTGCTCTAATTGCACAAATGAAAATGGCCACTTCCCAGCTGCTGAATCCAGTATATCTTCAAACTTTACTCTAAACCCTAAATCAGTTCTGATAATATTTGTTATTTCTCTTGCGGGTTTTCCAGTTAAAAGCCTTAGTAATATCACCCCAAAAGAATAAACATCAGATCTTGTGGTGAGTTCTCCATATTGTATAACCTCCGGAGCAACGTAAGCTTGTGTTCCCATAGCCTGATCCATCCAGAAACATCTCGTTGAATAGTTCTCCGTAAAAGAATCTCGATTAAGCTCACAACATATTCCAAAATCACAAAGCTTGCTTGTATAGTTTTTGGCATCTAGGAGAATATTAGCGGGCTTCACTTCACCATGCACAACTCCAGGTGGGGTAAAAGTGTGCATGAAAATGAGAGCTGAGCAAATGTCTATTGCTACACAGATTCGAGTTTTCCATGTCAATGGAGGAGTATCGTCTTTGCAATTTAGACGATCTTCGAGGTTTCCACCCGACATATACTCGTAAACGAGTGCCAAAGGTTCTCGACATGCTCCTATTAGTGTTACAATGTTTGGATGCCTCAACTTACTCAAGATATTAACCTGCAAAAAGAAATGATCATTGAGAGAATTCAGTTTCATGTTTGGTGCATTCCGTCCCAAAACTTTGGTAGTTCTGGTAAATGTTTTAATTTACCTCCTGTTGAAATTGAAGAGGTCCCAACTCAGGATGCCTACTCATTGGCTTTAATGTTTTAATGGCCACTTTGGTATGTCGAAGTTGTGCCAAATACACAACTCCGAACCCACCTTCTCCGATCACTGATGATCGACTAAACTCGTTGGTTGCCTCTTTGATTTCAGAGAAACTAAATTCTAGAAAAAACTGAGAAGACATTGATGAACTTGATGAACTGCTAGCAATGATAGTTTTTGGTTTACTTGCCCTGAACATGATTGAGAAAGCAGCAGAATCATCACAAATAATAAAAGGCAACATAGAGAGAAGAGAGTGAAAGACAAAGACTAGAGAGCACCTTGCGTAGATAAGGGTTCCTTTGCAAACAAACCAAATATGACAAAAACTAGGTGCTTTCTCTCGGACATACTTTGCTTTCTTAGACCTAATCTTTGTCATTCTACTATATTATATATGTATTAATAATACCCTTGTTATGGATATTGTATTCGTCAAAGATAACACTTACTGAAAAAAGTATTTGTTAGCTCCTGCGCCCATCACAAGCCACTTAATTCCACTTTCTTTAATGAGTTCCACAATGCATTTCTCTATGTTTTTACTGCTTTCTTTGTATAATTTCTCTACTTCCACCTACAACAACAAATCTAAGACCTTTAATGGCAAAGAGAAATGTAAATTGTAAAATAGTAGAGCCTTTAGTTCATTACCCCAGCAGTTATACATCTCTGTACATATGAATCTAAAATTTGATGCATTCTTTGTCTCTCTTTATCATGATATTCATTAACTTGAATCTCTTGTAGCATTCTTATTGGAGCATAAGTGATACCTGGAACAAAGAAGCCACATTGCTTGTGCTTTTTAGCTCCACAAAATTCAATGAACCAGAACAAAATAGCTCGAGGAAAGTTAAAAACCAGAAGAAAAATGAGAACTGACCCATAGGGATTTGTTGAGAAGGTTGATGAATATGAAGAACACATATCTTTTTTTCAGCAGAATTCTTCAAAGCCCACGTCAAAAGAGTCTCGCTCTGCTTCGTATCTTTACCCAGAGCAACAAAAATCACATCCTCCTTCAAATTAGGAGGCGGCGTCTCTTCCTCCACCGTATTCATTTTAGACCCATCGGCATACTTCATGCTTTTTGGCCAAAAACATCTCATTGTGTTGATTTCTTGATCTTAATAAACAAACACATCAGCTCCCAACACATGAAAATGGAAGAAGCTTTTAAATATCTTGGCTGCTCAGTCCCATGAAAATTTGAAGGGAAATCAAAAAGTCAGCTCAAAATATTCTATTGGAATATGCAAAGAAACAAGAAAGAGTGGATTTGTGAAGAAAAAGTCATGGCCATGTCATCAAGTTGAAGATTGAATTCTTATTTAAACATAAAATAGCTGTCTGGTTTGTATTTTTTTTTATTTTTGAAGTATTCTTTGCACGAAATATAATTCTTTTCATTGACTTGATTATTTATTTACATAATCTCACTCGTTCAATTATATTGGTTTTATAGGCCAATGAGTTGTTGTCTTTTTGCGTCTAAAAACAATGAGAATTTAAATTTCTAAAATCGGATCAATTTAATGTGATAAGTGTGCGGATATGATGTATAAGGGGGAGGAGACCAAACTGTAAAAGATTTGAACAAGTTATTTAATATAATCTCACTTTCGATGTGGGATAATTGCCACTATTTTAACAGAGAAAATTACGAATAATGTAAAGTCGAAGCCTCAAAGTTGAGAAAATTGACGTTGGCTTCTTATATTTAAAATAATGTAAAGTCGATCCTTTCAAAGTTTTAAATTATATGTAAAACCCCCGAAGTTTCAAAATCGTTCAAGAATTACAATCGAGTGAACAATAGTGGTTTTCGTCTTTTTTCGTATGATTACTTTTGACAATTTATGTGATATTTTTAAATTTTTTTAAATTTGGAGATATAGGATTACATCTTTTCAAGGTTAAATAGGTCAAATAAAAAATATGGACTATTTAAAATATTAATCAGAGTTATGTCAAATATTAAAAATTTTGAAATTTCGAGGATCAACCACACAAGTGTTTACAATTTTAAAAAATTATGGGACAACAATACATATTATATCAACTTCGAGGTTTTGCATGCAATCTACATATTTTGGAACATTGTTTTTACATTATTTTTAAGTTCGAGGCTACTGGCAAATCTCTCAAAAAAATCCTTGAAAAAATGAGATTAGGATATATTCATTGAGTTGTAAGATATGGGAAANCAAATTAGGAGGCGGCGTCTCTTCCTCCACCGTATTCATTTTAGACCCATCGGCATACTTCATGCTTTTTGGCCAAAAACATCTCATTGTGTTGATTTCTTGATCTTAATAAACAAACACATCAGCTCCCAACACATGAAAATGGAAGAAGCTTTTAAATATCTTGGCTGCTCAGTCCCATGAAAATTTGAAGGGAAATAAAAAAGTCAGCTCAAAATATTCTATTGGAATATGCAAAGAAACAAGAATGAGTGGATTTGTGAAGAAAAAGTCATGGCCATGTCATCAAGTTAAAGATTATTCTCATTTAAACATAAAATAGCTGTCTGGTTTGTATTTTTTTTTATTTTTGAAGTATTCTTTGCACGAAATATAATTCTTTTCATTGACTTTGATTATTTATTTACATAATCCCACTCGTTCAATTATATTGGTTTTATAGGCCAATGAGTTGTTGTCTTTTTGCGTGGAAAAACAATGAGAATTTAAATTTCTAAAATCGGATCAATTTAATGTGATAAGTGTGCGGATATGATGTATAAGGGGAGGAGACCAAACTGTAAAAGATTTGAACAAGTTATTTAATATAATCTCACTTCCGATGTGGGATAATTGCCACTATTTTAACAGAGAAAATTACGAATAATGTAAAGTCGATGCCTCAAAGTTGAGAAAATTGACGTTGGCTTCTTATGTTTAAAACAGTGTAAAGTCGATACTCTCAAAGTTTTAAATTATATGTAAAACCCTCGAAGTTTCAAAATCGTTCATGAATAACAATCGAGTGAACAATAGTGGTTTTTGTCTTTTTTCGTATGATTACTTTTGACAATTTATGTGTTATTTTAAAATTTTTTAAAGTTTGGAGACGTAGCATTACATCTTTTCAACGTCAAAGGGGTCAAATAAAAAAGATGGATTATTTAAAATATTAACTAGAGTTATGTAAAATATAAACAATTTTGGAACTTCGAGGATAAACCATACAAATGTTTACAACTTTAAAAAATTAGAGGATAAACAACACACATTATATCAACTTCGGGGTTTTGCATGTAATTTACATATTTGGGTACATCGTCTTTACATTATTTTTAAGTTCGAGTCTAGTGGCAAATCACTCGAAAAAATCCTTGAAAAAATGAGATTAGGATATATTCATTGAGTTGTAAGATATGGGAAAAGAAAAGATGTCCCGACATAGTGATTTTGAATAGCAAAATCCAATCGCTTCTACATTAAAATCCCCTTACTTGAGTCGTACCGTTCTAACCATATTTTGACAAAATACAGGTCACTAAGGGTTTTGAGTAGATTGGGTCTGATCTAACTTGTTGGATTTAGAAAAAAAATAGATACGAAGGTTTTAGAATTTTTGTATTCTTATTTTTTCGAATTCAGAATAATATAAATTGATAATAAACAAATAAATGTATATTTTCTCTATGTTAATAATTTAATTTATTTTATTATTACAGTACATATCCGATATACCCGATAAATATTTTAAAAAGTTGTTTAGTTTTGAAAACCTTAATTGTAATAATATTTATTCATGAAATTCTCTCCGATAGATATACAATATATCGATGTTATGAGCTCGGTATATCAGCCAATACCGGTTTTTAAAACATTGCTAAAAAGTGGATGTTTGAACTTTAGTTTTAAGTGAGTTTGATGTCTTGATAAATAAGGTTGAAGTTAAGATGGTGGGGGCACTGCAACTCTAAACTCACGATATGATGATATTCTAGTTGAGATGATATTGAAAGGTCAAGTAGAATTCAACAAAGACCAAGCCCCCCCTCAATTGGACCACTTTAAATTACTCTTCTATCATCATTCACCCTTTCATCTTATCTTATATAATTACATTGGAAATGCGTGTAAAATTGATTATGATTATGATTATGATTATGAGCGAGATTTGTAAAAAGCAAACAAAGAAGACACAAGATTTTTTAACATGAAAAACCCAAGGTGGGTAAAAACTATGTGACCCATTACACGGTCAAATTCGGTTCTAGAAGAATTACAATTGAATTCTCGTTGAAAAACTTTACAAAATAAGATTTAAAATATAACTTTTGAGTTAAAGAACCTATATTTATAAGGAGGATTTGTGTCAAATCTTATAAAAGATTTTTTAATATTCTCTTAATTCTATTAACAAATATCGGGAAATATGTCCAACAAATCTACAAGATATTCTTTTTCATATATCTCAGGAAAATCTCAACTTCTCAACCGTCATCACGGATAACAAGTTTCTAGGCATGTAGCGATCGGTCCTCATGATTGACTGAGCCAATCGTTACTAGATCTCTGAAATCGTTAGTGTATGTTCTATGACGATCGATCATCAATACCGTTTGGATTCATCATCTTGAATTGATCATCAATATTGATCTCTACATCAGTGTTTTTATACCAACCGGTACAATTAAAACTGGGCAGTACCAGTACCGCCCAGTTTTTCCGGATCGACCCGAAAAAAAATAAAATAAAATTATTTTTAAATTTTTTTAAAATAAATAAATAAACATACCGATCCTGACAAAAAAGGTACATCGAACCGGTATGAAAACATTGTTCTACATTCAACAATTCGACAGCCCCTTTTGTTTTTTCTAACGTAAGACAACAAGCAGCCTTATTCATATGATTGTTTTGTTTCTAAAGAAATGCTAAGTTTGATTGCTTTCAAGAAACATGATGCTAGTGAGAAATATCAGATTTCAATTGGTAAATTGAGTAGGATTATGATAACGACACTAAAACAATGAAAAAGACTCGTTTTTTTAACACTTTTCAACAAATAAATGAAAAGGGCGTGCCCCTACCATCAAACTTCTGTTGGGATTGTATGTAAAATGTAAACTAATCCCAGAACCTGCTAAAGATTTGTTTTTTTACATCAACATTCATGGTGATTTGGTTGCTTTTTACGCTTATTTAATAAGGGGACATAGTGGTGTTGGGACGATGATGGCATCATCACTTTCCCTGTCCCGCCCATCGCTTCTAGGGACCGCCCGACCTCTCCCAACTTCATTTTTTAAACTCTTATAAATTCTATCTTTCAGATTTCTGGTATGATTATTACAATCTGCTAATGCCCATCATCTTCTTGTAAGAAGATATTTGTATTGATTGTGGGGCGTGGGCTCTTACAAAAAAACATTAAATAAACATTCCTCGTTCCCTCCTTCGTTCTTGTGGCGTTTTCAAAACAGGGTCGGTGTTGTCTGTTGTATTGTGAATGCGTAATGCTTTTTGCCATGGATCTCTGTTCTGTTAGCAAATTGTCATCGATTTGTTCTTCTTTGTTCCATCATATTGACATTGTTCTCGTCCCCCTCTCTGCAAAAGCACGACCCACCATTTTTTTACCCTTACCATCTTTAAATGCTGACCCACAATTCTTCCTTTTCTCGTTATAATAACTGGCTTCGTAATTTCCCCTCTGGCGATCCCTTTTGTGGTCTTTTTTGGCATCGAATGCTCTCTGCAACTACTACTCTTTAATTGCGAATGGTGAATCCTTTCGCAATGCACATGTCTTGTTTTTGTTCAAGTTGGGGTTTTTGACGTGATTCCTTTCACTCTCATTTTTTACTCATTGTTCTTTTGTTTTTTATTGTTTTTCAACATAGAAAATAACGCCACTTGACTCTGGGCTTCTCTGTATTTCTCCTCAAAACAGACAAAGTCTTGAAGAGTTGAAGTTCATTACATGATCTGGAGAACTAAAACTTGTGGGTTTGTGAAAATTGATGTTTTCTGAAGCATTGATTAGAAGATGATGATGAATTTTGCCTGAATTTGTTTGAATTTCATTACATCAATTTGAAATTTCAAATCAGTTGTTAGAATCTGATCTTTTGGAAGAGAAGATCAAGGGAAAATACTCTTTCTTTTATTCAAGAAAAAGGGTATGTGAAAATGAATTTGAATTCAAGTTCTTTTTACTTTAATAGATTCTTGATGAATCTAAGCTTCATTTGTGATCAAGTTATTTTATCTATTTCCTTGTTTTTTCTCCCTTTTTGATCTTCACTGTGTTTAATGAAATCTCTGAAAGAAATACTCACAAAATTCTTGTTCCTATAGATGCATACACCTGAAGATAACTAATTGGCATTCCGCATCTCGACCGGAGTTTTATGGCGAAAAAATCGGGGAAACGCCTTTCAGCTTATGGAAGATTGCAGGTTGGTTGTGTATCTGGTTTGATCAACATATTCGACTTTCGTCATGGTCGATCCACAAGGCGGTTGCTTGCACCAGTAAAGCAAACTTCTGGTAAGTTTTATGCAAATGTTCATTGGGATATGTTGAAATTATAGTCTGGCCGAAATTAAGTTGGGAGAGCGTGAACGAACGGGATTAATGGGAAGAATCCACACATTTAAAAAACTTGACTTGAACAAGTCTTTTATGTGATGTCATTTTTCACTCTTATAAACCTAATCAATCCTACTTCTTTAAGCAATGTAGGACAAATTCAACACTCTCTCTCATGTCCAACCATAAGGTTTGGATTTGCGAATTGAAATGAATTGAACCAGCTCCGATACTATGTTAAATTTCTAGAGTCGGGTCAATTTCATGTGGAGAGTGTGCTCGGATATAACATATAAGAGGGAGGAGACCACACCGTAAAAGACTTTTTTATGTGATGTCATTTTTAGCCCTTATAAACCTAATCAATCTCACTTCTTTAAGCAACGTGGGACAAATTCAACACTCTCCCTCAAGCTCAACTATAAGGTTTGGACTTGCGAATTGTAATGAACCGATCCAGCTCCGATACTATATTAAATTTCTAGAGTCGGGTCAATTTTATGTAGAGAGTGCTCGGATATAACGTATAAGAGGGAGGAGACCATACCGTAAAAGACTCTTTTATGTGATGTCATTTTACACCTTTATAAACCTAATAAATCCCACTTCTTTAAAAAATGTGAGACAAATTCAACACTGTCCCTCAAGTGACCGAATTTTTATGGGGCGAGGGAGCTATTTGATAGACATTCACTTTTATTGCAGGACATTCTTGTGATGGAACAGTTAATGTGGGTCATGTTAAAGGTTCTGAAAGAACAGAGGTAGTATGCGATTTATTTCCAAGTTTTTCGTATGGCTTATATTAATGCAATTTACTTCAGGACTGCGAAGGAACCGAGATTCGAGTGATTGATGTTGCTAAAACAAGTGTTAAGGAGCTCATGGAAGAAGACATGCTCAATGAGGGAGGTATCATGAGTTCTTCCTCTAATGCTTCTCAAGTTGGTGATTTTGAGATCACTTCAAATGTTGCTGAAAATCATTTGAAAACGCAAAAATCGGTATCGAAAAAAGCTTATGAGAATCATATTCATGAGATAATTGAGGAGCAACTTTCCCATATGAGCTCTGAATGCTTTTTGAACAAAGATTTTGCTAGTGTTCTTGATATGCTTTCTTCTCAAGCCGTAACGGTAACCGATAAGAAGCTCGTGGATGCGGTAAAATTGCTTATGGAACAGAAACTTAGTAACTTAAGGAACTGTGAAGAGGAGAATAGTTTTTCTAGTTGTGAAAAGATCATGGATGCTGTAAGAATCTTCACTGCAAATTATGTTTTGTTTATGGAGTTATTACAAGAATCTAAATCCGGGAATTCGAAACCGATAACGATCGAAACTCCCTTTTGTTCACCTGCAAGCACAAAATCTGATGGACAACAAATAAGAAAATATATTGGGAGCAGCTCATTTCAAGATTGTCATTCTTCTCTTGTTATCTTGAAGCCATTTTCAGCTTCGATTCAGAACTCGGAAACTGATGATATAATCGGTACTTCACTACCGTCTTTTCGAATGCATGAAAACGTGCAGAACGAGAGAAGCAAATGGTTACATTTCTCTTTTAGTGGAATTAAAAGGAAGCTAAGGCATGTTATGGTAAAGGAGAAAACTGTGATCTCATCTGATAAACTTATGCTTCGGTATTCTTCTGCGCATCAAAACAGGAAAAATAGTCGAATACATGGCTCCGGAGAAAACATGGGATGGAGTTCTCCAAATAGAAACCATTTCTATAATGAAAGATATACCTCATCTCCTGGCAGGAATGGTGAACAATTTGTCATGGGGGAGAAAACATCACAACGTCGAAGACTTGGAAAGTTTAACATAGATACCGAAGCTAGGAAACATATATCGAAGATGCTGACAAATGCGGATGAAAATGCAGATTCGATGAAAACACAGATGTTGCCGATGTCGTTGGGGAGGATACTTTCTGCTTCTGTACATTCTAGCTTCAGTTCTAGAGAATTTGAGGGTGATATCTCAATTTCAAAATGCGGGTTTTTCGAAGAAGACGAAGATGATCATCCCAAGCAGACATCTATCACAGATGGTGATTCTGGTAATGTCAAAATGAATCACATTGAAACAGATTCTTATGTTCAGTTCGGAGATGTCGAAAGTTATTCCCTCGAATGTCAATCCATGTATCCAGAAGGTAAATCCTCCTGTCCTTTGGACAATATTGTAGGAGAAAGTGTAAGTTGCAACTCAAAATTCATACTTTTTTTGTTACAGAGGCTCGGGATGCTCTCGAATCAAGGCCTGAACAAGAAGGNCACCCCACTCTCTCACAAAATATACTGAAACAAGGATCTCAACTGTATTTAACCAATTGCAAACTCTAAGAACGTTTAAATAACCATCTATGAGATCAACATCAAAGGTAACAGAGTAAAATACCTCAAATGATAGTCGAGATTCAAGCACAAATGATATTCAAATCCAGGTTAAATTGCACTGTATCCCATAAGTTTCTTCATTGACTTGGAATCTATAATGTTTCTCAATTCCTCTACTTCTTCCCATCTACCCTGTTCTGCAAACAAATTAGAGAGGCTTACATAATAGCTAATGTTATTAGGGTCCAAACTCATGAGTTTCTGAGCCACAAGGCTCAAAAATCCGGAGGGTACATGAGCATTTCTGCATCCAACCAAAAGAGCTCCCCAAATTCGCTTATCAGGTTCAATAGGCATGTTATTCACAAATTTAAGAGCTTCTTCTAAGTTTCCTTGACGAGTAAGCATATCTACAATGCAAGTATAATGTGCAAGGTCTGGCTTAACACCATAACTCGATTCCATCGCATTAAAACAGTTCCAACCTTCATAATCAAGCCCACAATAGTTGCAAGCAGAGAGAATCGACACGAAAACAACTTCGTTAGGCTCAATCCCACATGATAACATATTTGAAAAACATTCAAGTGATTCCTCTCCATAGCCATTGATTGCATAGCCATTTATCATGGAACTCCAACAGATTAAATCGTATTGCGGGTTTTCATCGAAAACAAACTTCCCTTCACTTGTTTTTCCGAAATTGCAATACATATCAATCAGTGAAGATGTTAAGTAGATATTATCAGAGTATCCATATTTTGTGATCTGTGCATGCATGCTTTTGCCAGTCTCTATAGCATCAAATTTAGTACAAGCAAGCAGTAAACTTACAAATGTATACTGATTAGCCTTACAGCGAGACAATTGCATTTCTCTGAACATATCAAAAGCTTCCCGAGGCTTGTTATTGTGAGTGTAAGTCGAAATCATTGCACTCCAAGAAACAACATCTTTAAAGTTAAGATGATTAAAAATACCTCTAGCTGATTCAACATCCCCAGATTTACCATATCCATTGAGAAGTTCAGTCACTACCCGAACAAAAGAAAAAAAACTTAATTTCCATATAAGAGTATGGAGTCCCTGAAGGGTAAAATTCTCATCTAGTTGTGAACATGCACCAATTATATCTAGTAAAATGTACTCATCAACTACATTAACACTAGAAGCTCTCATTTTGTGAAAGATCTCCAAGGCTTTCAGCGGCTTTTTGTTTTTAACCGATCCGGATATTATGATCCTGCAAGAAACAATATCCTTGGCCTGCATATGTTCAAAAATATGAAGCGCGGAGTCTAAGCACCTGCATTTTGAATACATATCCATAAGTGAATTCAAAACAATCAAATTAGAAGATAGTGATCTTCTGATGGAATAGCAATGAATTTCTTTTCCAAATTCTAGAGTAACAAGATCAGCACAGGCAGCAAGTAGAGTTGCAATAGTGACACAATTTGGCTGCACAAAAGAAAACGGCATTTCTTTGAACAGCTTAAAAGCTCCTACGTAATCAGTTTCTCTCAACAAGGAAGAAATCATCGCAGTGCAAAAAACCACGTCTTTTTTAGGTGCTTCATCATATAATTTCAATGTACTCGACATATCCCAGTAAGAATATACACTAGATAGTGATGTAACAACTGATGATTGCGACTCGAGAAATCCCACTTTTATCGAATAGCCATGAACTCCAAGAACCAAATATCGAGAACCTACCACACCAGCAGCCTTGATGACACTTAAGATTGTCACAAAATTGGGCATTTTTTCATCACTGAGCATCTTCTTGAACAAATCTATGGCCTTGCGAGGCCGATTTTTCCTGATCAAATTTGATATATTCGATGTACATGTGCTTATCATATCAATCGGGATAAAATGTTCAAATGGATCTACCATATTTTGCGTTTTAGCAAGGAATGAGAACGAGTCTTCTCTTAGAAACTTTGTAAAACAGCCGGCATGCTTTCTGCCAACATTTGGCATTCGAAATAAAAACATTTAATAACGATCATGTACTCTACTTTAGAGCATCATACCTATCCGACCGGCCGACGAGATTCTTGCTTCGTGGGAAGGCCGCAGCCCGCAACCTTCCATTTCATATCTTCTGTTAAAAAACTACTCAATTCAGATCGATTTCTCTTCATCAGAATCATCACAAAAATGGCGGACGCCTGTATGATATCCAAAAAAATCATATCGAAACCCTAGTTTCAAATGTAAAATTGGAAGGATCATCTATTGGGTAACATTCTCAATGGAAAACATCAGGAATTCCTTTGAATTTAGATGAAAAAGGAGAAGATTAAAAGAAGATTTCTCCAATAAGATAACTTTTGTTCTTGGGATTTTATTTTTATAGCCGTGCTGGGTGTCTAACGGCTATAAACAAAAGGGCCGATAGTCTCATTATAAAAGCTTAATGGGCCGTAGTTATTTAGAAGTCAGGACTTCTATATTTTGAAGTAGAGAGCCCGGCCCATTTTTGTCGTTTATTATGTTCATTTAAAAAATCAAACATATTTCATCTCAGTTGGGTCCATAGCTCAGTGGTAGAGCAATTGACTGCAGATCAATAGGTCACCGGTTCGAACCCGGTTGGGCCCTACTTATATTTTTTGAACCAATATTGGACTCGGACACAAATATTTTGAAATTTGGAATGATGATTGAAACTTTAATGAAAAAGTAAAATAGTTGTGTTTATTGCTAAAATAACGATTCTATTGGGTTGGAATGAAACGAAATACATCTCGTTTTAAAAGTCGATCCAAACAAGCCATTGTCTTCTTTCGTATCACATATATGAATTCCATTAAGTACATTTAACAATGTTTTCATATCTATTAAAAAAAGTTGATTTCATTCCAACCTGATATAATCAAACTATTAATACTTCAGTAATGACATCATGTTTTCACACCGATTGATATACTAGCTCCTACATCAAATACTAAGGATCATCGATATTTTTTCGATACCATCCAATAACGGGTTTAGAGTCGCATTCCAAGTTTTTTTGGACCTCGCCTTAAAAAAATAAATAATAATATTTTTTTAACAAAAAAATCAAATTTGATAACCATCAACCCAATACAAGACAAAATACTAGGTATGTTTGGAACAACGTTTGGAAAATAGCGGTGAGAGGACTGTGATGTACTGTGAGGTGAACTGATCGTGATTTAAAAAAACTGTTTTTGAAACAGCGGTGCAGTGATCGTGATGTCATAAAATGATTTTTTTGCCATTATTTTTAAATAATTGTTTATAACTTAAAAATTATATTTCATATTATTTTATGATAAATTCGTTATTTCAAAACTACATTTTAATTGTTATATATATTTTTATAGATTTAACACGTAATTGATAGAATATAAGAAGTTATTGATAAAAATTATTTTTTTAAAAAAATAAACTATACTTTCTCAAAGATAAAATTGACATTTAACATGTGCGTTCTGGTAACCGTTGGATTAACCTAGCTGTGAACTCACCGCTGTTTTCTGCAGTCACATGAACGCAGTTATTAATGATGTTTTGTAAAAGCATAATACAACTACGGTACATTCACCGTACCGGACGGTGGACTGGGTTTCCAAACATCACCACTCTTTGACATTGATATTTTATGTTGAATAATAAAATGGATAAGAAATTTTTTTTTTAAAAAAAAAGAAACTCGTACAGAACACTTTCAAACTAAGTGATCAGCCAAAGCAGATAAAAACTCAAAAAAAGCACTAAAAGCGCCTGATATCTCTAGGTGGTTTGAAATGAATGGGATGAGTTTCTGGTGTTGCAGTATCATCTTCTTTCCACATCTTAATCGTCTTGTCAGCTTCACACGTAATAAGTCTTGATCCTGTTACGTCATAAGTGATCGAGTAGATCCCGGCTTCGCTATCCAATGAGCCTGGTAACAAAGCCATGTTAAGAAGTTTCAAAAGATACATAACAAGTTTAGATTTGATTACCAGGTTGAACTATTGTTTGAGCTTGTTGGAAATTGTGGCCACTGATCCAGTCCCAGAACCATAAACTCCCATTATCACCTTAAAACCAAAAACGAACAACAAATAACGAATAACGAATAAGTCAATAGTGAATAACTACTAACGAATAACAAATCAATAGTGAATAAGGACTAACGACTAACGACTAACGACTAACGAATAAGTCAATAATGCATCAATGGCTTGAAGCCCGATAGGAGGAATACCGATATGTTTTATTCCTATATTAATGAACTCTGTTCCAGAAAAAATAACATATTACTCCGACTATAACAAGAACAAACTTAGAACAGCAAGTCAATAATGCGTCAATGGCTTCAAGCCCAATAGGAGGAATAACAATATGTTATTCCTATATTAATGAACTTTTCATTCCCAAAAAAATAACATATTACTCCGACTATAACAGGCACAAACTTAGAACTCAATGAAGAATGTGAAACTTACCGGCCGTGGCCAGGACGCCCTCCTCGTTGACTGCTGCGGAGTTGATGATTGTTTTTTGCTGAGACCTGCATAGACGAGAATCATATCATTTCATTTCTAATATCCCACATTCAAGTTACGGAGGTTGAATGACATCAAGCGCCTTTTGAGACCATTTTGAATGCCACTTGTTAGAGTTTATGTCGTTAGCCAGGAATAACGATTGCGATTCTTGAATTAATGAATATATAATCAACAATACTCACAGCATGTTATGCATGAATTCTCCCTTGGGAAGTTTGAACTTTTTCATGTTATCAGCGGAAGCAGACACAAAGCAATCTCTGCAAAATAATAAATGGGTACAATTTGTCAAGCATATGGTCATTCAAGAAAACAGTCAAGTTATCAGAGATGCCTACTCCTTCGGATGCGGAGCCATAGCTCGAACTGACTTTTTATGGTGAGTTAAAGTCGACATCGTTTTACCTGAAAGGCAACAAGAATTTCTACTTAAAAAGTAAAAAAAACACAGCCTAATAGACCACAATAATTTCCAAAGTAAAAATGTGAAAGCTACAAAGTTGAGAAATATTAAAGCAATCACCATATCTAAGGTCCCAAAGCTTTATTGTACTATCATGAGAACCAGTTATGACTTGCGGATCCTGAAAATCAAGTCGGTCTATAAGTTAGCTAAAAGGTACCGATTTAACAAAAACGGGAAGCTGAGAAAAAACACGCTACCGTAGGCCTTGTGAAGACCGAACACACTGTATTTTCGTGACCACTGAGTGCATGAATTTGCATTTTGCTGCGAATGTCCCACACCTAATATAATCGCACGATTTAATCAGAACGTAAATTATAAAGTTTTCCATTGACATGGGATAAAAACACATACTTTAGTGGACAACTGAAGTTAAGGTGAGTCATACCCGACATACAGAATCCCGACCTCCTGTGAGCAAAATATCAATAGTAGGGTGAAGTGCAAGGCAGTATACACCACTAAGATGACCATGATAAGAACGGATAACCTGAAAAATATTAGTGTTACTAAATACAAAATCGTATTTAGGCGACTACAAACAGGACAAAACTGACCAACCTTATTTTGCTCTAGGTCCCAACATTTAACTAACTTATCATCACCGGCAGAAAACATGTATGTGTGCTTGTTACTAACAGCCAGTCCTGAAACAAATAATCAGTTAATCGCTTTAACAACGAAGAAAACAAACGGATTTATAATGTACACAGACAAATTTACTACCTCGTACTTGGTCGATGTGACCAGTAAGGGTTAGTTTCAGCTGGCCAGTTGCTAAGTCCCAAATCTTGAGGCCATAATAGGAAAAAACAAGCAAATTATAAAATACTCCAAATAAAGAAGCCATCAAATCGAAAAAAAGGCAAGCAGCAAGAAATTAACTGGAAATGTAAAAAACCTACTTCTTTTCTTGGAAGAACAATGATAAGTACAATTTCAATTTAATTTCTAACCTTGATTGTTCGATCAGCTGATCCCGTACAAAACCATGTATTACTTGGGTCAACCGCAACTGACCGCACCCATCCCAAATGACCACTAATGACCTATGAAGATTATAACATGCACATGATGAGAACAGAGAAAAATATAAAAACGTTTTGGTCAGCATAGCAAAGACCAAGGAAACAGCCTTCTGCAGCATAAAAGAGTTTTTAAATATTATTACTCTGTAATTCTTCCAAGGTGCATGCCATACAGGTCGTGGCCATCTATTTGGAATTCTTTCCATGAGGGCAGAAGTTGAAAAATTCCTGGAACAAGGTAGCGTGAAAGTACGGTTAATTCCTACGACCATCGTAAATAGCCATTTCCAACTATCTTATGTTGGGTTTTTATGTAAGTATCAGAGAAAATTTCACCACCATGGAGTTTAGACATAATGAAGTGAAAAAATTGAATAGATCCTCATAAACATCGAAAATGGATAACAAATGCAGCTGGATAAACCTTTCTGAAGATACATTAGTGGAAACAGCTTTGCTCGCACCTTGAACACCAGCATCGATGCTACTGTAAAGAAGTGAGTTCAGAATATAGTGATTAAACATAAAAATGTAAAAGGTACTATACATACATAGCTCCAGACTGTCCTACTGAAGAAATGACCAAATCCTTTTGTGATCCTCCTTTCTCTACATTGTCTGATCTTTCAGGATCTGAGTAAGAATACACATGACAAATATTTGAAAAAAAATTCAAGTGCATTCTATATCTCAGCACAGAAAAATTAAATGTACCCCTTACCAAAAGTTCCCAAGACACTAAGAAACTTTGTAAGATCAGTTTTTTGAGACCAGGGAAAAATATTAATATAACAAATTCATCGCCCTAGACTTTCACTGGTACATAATTCTCCTACCTGGAAGGGCAAGAGCACTAGAAGGCGTGGAGGTCTGATGTGCTTGATTAGATGCAGCCTCAGTACGTGAAGGAGGCTCTTTTTCCCCTGCCAATAACTCCTCCATATTCCATTTTGAACTGCGGATCAGCAGAGAGAATTGATACATGAGTTAAATCCCAATACACCGAAAAACGTGTATTATGATCCTTCAATAAGCCTCTCATTATAAATACAAATTGCTTCACTCTTTTCCATCTCCCAGAGAAATGAGAAGTCATAATAGTGAAATAACAAAACAGGAATACTTGCAAAACAAGCACGAGATAAACATTAAGCTACATGATCTAAACAGAGGCAACAAACATAGCCAATAACTAACCTTGTGACTCACTCTAATCTTCTTGCTGGGGACCAACCCATGAAAAAAAAGGCAGATAATTCAATATTAGATTAACAAAAAACCCACATAAAAACCACAATGCAAGTGTGCAAATCGATAAAACACAATAAACATAAAAGGACGATGGCACTGAAAACCTCTCGGGGTCAGGCGGGGGAAATTGCCCATGAGAAGGAGAGAATAGATCGAGGGCCCGCTTCATAGATTTGAAGCTGAGCTTTTTCAACGATTGTGGTTCCACAGGAAGCTCGGAATCCATTGTTGCTCCTGGCATTCGTACTAAATTTATGGGTGTCTTTTCTAGTACTTGAGAAAGCCTGTAGAATAAAAAACCAACACTACATAAAAGCAAACTGACTCCAGAATAAAGCGGCTGTTAGGCGCCAAATCCAGTCGGCCGGAGGTTACCGAGCGCGGAGGAACGTTGGCTTGACGCTGGGTACTTAAACCCAATGGCTTTTGAACTGTGTATAATTCAATTTCCGATCCAAACGTTTTGTTAATTAATAATAGATCCCAAAAGTAAAAATAAGATAAAATATAAGGGCCTGAATGAGAAAATAAGAACATCTATTACAAAATCATCCTTCCCTAGGGTTTTGAAACCCTCACTTGTAGAACAAGAAGATGTCCAAGAAGAACGATCTCGCTCGACGAAAAAGGCTTCACGCATTCGATTTAAAAAGTAATTGGATTTTTCTGCCGAAGCTTCTGCAAACTGTATTGATACTCTGGTTTCTTCCTTTTATCGATTTCTTAGTACTTCTTAATTGAATGTGAAAACAGGGGAAAAAGAAGCGAATGAAAAGAGGGAAAATAAGCTTGAAGCGAAGAAAAACAAGATGAAGGTGATTTTTTGAATTGATGGTTCACTGTGCTGCACAGATTCATTTTTTTCTACTTTTCGCTGTAATTTCATCATGTGTATCGTAAACCATATCAATTCATCATTTTTCGGAAAGTAAGATGGAAGATCACATAGGGAAACCTATAATTTCATTATGACTTTTGTTAACCATATCAAGAAATCATATAATAATTTGTTCAATCTTTTATATGTTTGGTTTCCACCCTTAATTCCGTTAGTTCATGCTCTTCTTTCGTAATTTTGGCCAGACTCCATAATTTCAACATGGTATTGAAGGTGGTTTGATTCATTTCAAGTCGAAACCTTATGATTGGACTTCAGGGGTGTTCTACATTGCTAAAAGAAGTGAGATTGATTAGATTTATAAGTGCATGAATTGCTTCTCTTAATTCCGTTCGTTCACGCCGTTGTAATTTCGGCCGGACTCTATAATTTCAATATGGTATTAGAGTTGGTTTGATTCATTTCAAGTCGAAACCTTATGATTGGATTTGAGGGGAGTGTTTAATTTGTTCCATATTGTTAAAAGAAGTGTGATTGATTAGGTTTATAAGAGCATGAATTCCAACACATAAGGACTTGTTCAAGTCTTTTAAATGTATGTGTTCCTTCCTTTAATCTCGTTCATTCATGCTCTCCCGTCGAAATTTCGGGCAGACTCTATAATTTCGACAGATCAAACAGGGAAACCTATAATTTCATTATGAGTTATATTAACCATAACAAGAAATCGAAGATCTCTTAAGGGTTAGGTGTAATTTGGTTTTCTTTACATTTTTAGGTTGATGGCGGCATTAAGAAGAAGAAGAAGGGTGAACGTGGATTTGCGGTAGGAAAGAAGAAGTTGAAAACAAAGTTAACGCCATTGGCAAAAGCTAAGGCAGCTCAGGCAATGGAGGTAGACAAGTGATCGAGCGATGCTATAATCTTAAGGATATAGGCCTCTGATTGTCCAATCACAGATACCTTGTTCTTACAAGGTAACATTTCGATGATAAACTGAACTTTCTCATTGCCCATATTTATCAAATGTTTTGAGAGATGAGAATTTAGATTTACTAGGAATGGCCTTCTCTTTTCTGCATGAGTATCATTATCATTTTGATGGGTATACTGCATCACGCACCATGTTGTCGTCTTCGGTCGAGATATTGGTTAATCGGTTTTGACCAATATACGAATCAAAATGATTTTGACTGGTATTACTATTAAAGTGTGTTGCATATTTAGTTTTTATAGAAATATATGAATCGGATTCTCAATGAGTTGTGATTCTCGAATGATTGTTGAATTGTATAGGTACGTACATATAAGGGAAAATTTTAAACATCAAAATGAATAAAAAATCTAAAAAATCAATTTTTTTATTCCATAATAAATTACTATATTATAAACTTTATTTTATATTTGAGTGTATTTTAGCTTTTTAAGATTTATGATAACTTTTTATCATATCTTATTGTTATTATTTTTTTGATGATAAAAGTATAGGTAATTTAGGGTTTGTTTGGTTCATCTTTTTAAAATCGAGGTGTGATGAGATATGATAATCGTGAATTTGTAAATATGTTTGGTAAAATTGTGGTATTATGATCGTGATTTATGTAAAATACTAATATACTCTTATATATAAAAAATAATAAATATAATTATATTATAATTAATAACAACAACTGGTTTTAACCGTTGTGATTTTTAACGATTATTATATCGTAATTAAGTTTGTGTTTTGTGTAATATAAAAAAATCATGATCTTGATATCGCATCTTACTGTCGTTGTTTTGATTTGAGTTCTAAACAAACCCGGTATCTTATGTTTATAGTAATTTATAAAAATTGCCAATTATATAACATTAATAATTATTATTATTATCTAGTACTTTTCGGTATTTCATGTATCTAATATGAAAATATTAATAAAATATTATATATAATATTTTCTCGGTATAACAATATAGATTATTTATCTAATGATCTTTAAACATAGAATATTCTAAATTTTTTTTTCTAAAGTAGACTATTTAACAAAATATAATTTAAAAAATGGCTTTTTAGCAAAATGCTCTATTTGGAGCGAATTGTGTATGGATTCGTTAAGAGAGGTTGGTTTACATGACTCTAGTTGTTTTTCGATAACACTCCAATACTAATATGATTTTTGATTTAGATTAGACTCATTTAGTATAGCGATAATAAAATAACAATTTGATAATTGTATCGTATAAAACTAAGATGACTTCGAAGTTACTATTTTTAGTAATTTCCTCATAGAAAATAACGACTAATTTAAAAAGTTTACTAGTATCAATATTTATAATGTATGTAAAGCATAAAAATCTTGAATCGAACTACTTTAAAATAAAGCAATTTTTTTTTAGCAATAAAGCAACATTTTGTCATGAATCATATAAAAAAGATAAGGTGTGATTAAGCTCTGCTGCATCGATTCTTCAATTTTCCTCACGTATCCGTATCGGATCGCGTCCGACTCTCCGACTCGCTACGACTCTTGACACTTGACACAAAACGACGTCGTTTTGATTTCTTCATTAATTATATTTTTTCTTCGTTAGAAAAATGACTTATATGCGTTCATGACTTTTTCATATAATCTATCTACTTGTGAATTAATCGTGTAAGCGATAATAGATCGAAATATGGTTGTTTTTGGGTAGACATGAAATAGAACAACTATATTCATTTTTTATAAAGTTGAATTATCTTATATAATAAATTGATAAACTATTTATAGTTTAAAAAATATAGTTTATGTAACTTTCAACAAATTTTAACATTATTTAATATTATTTTATTTAAAAATAATAGCCGAGTCGAAAATACGACTCTTATACTCTTGCCAAGTCGAAAATAATAGTCGAGTCGAGTCGCACCGAGTCGGTTGGACTAATCGGTGCCGCATAGTGATTAAGTTGATATTTTGTAGGGACAAGATTGTAAAAGTCCACATCATTTTGTTTTTTTACTTGCTGCTTTTTTTAGAAGAGATAGTTTCATATTTTCTTGTAGTGTTTTTTTTATATTTTGATATTATAATGTATTTTTTCTTCATTCTTTATCCAACATGAATTTACAATGTTTTCACGTTCTAATTCCACCGGTAAACTATACAAATATCAATTAATTTGTATATTCTTTGATTTTGTATATATTGGTAATATGTGTCTTCTTTTCCTTACTTGTTAATGTATTTTATTTTAAAATAATTGATAATATTTAGATTATTTTATTTTTTCTAAAACTAGAATGCATTTTTAAATATTTTTTATTTATATCTAAAATAAAATATAATTTGTTAAAGTAATGTAAATAAAATGAATAATAAAATTGCAAATATAGACATTATAAGAGTGATAAAATAAGTTTGTAAAAATATTGATATTAATATTAAAAAAGAATGATAACAAAAACTAATGTGAAATAGAATGAAATTAGTTGGGAAAAAAGTCAAATAGCATAGACTTCAAATAATGTCACTTGTACTTTAAAAAAAATTAATTACACTGATTAAAAATACATAACAAATATAGTAATATTTTACTAACATTATAATAGGCTTGTTTGGTACAGCGTTAAGAAAGTGCGGTGAGGCGTGGTGAGATAAATTGTGGTGAGTTGAACGCATTTATAATAACATGATTTAAAATTTGTTTTGTAAAAAAAACGGTATGATGAATGTGATTTTAGTAAAAATACATATTTACCCTCAAGATAAGATAGTGTAATCCAATGTTTTCATACCGATCCAGCTTACCGTTTAGGTCCGGATTGGTACGGCATGTACGAATTTTATTTTTTTATTAAACAAAAATATTTTATTTTATTTTTTCCTGGTCGACCCGAAAAACTCGGGTTCCGACCAGGAAACCCGATACCTGTCGAAATACCGGTGCCACCCGTTATTCGCCATACCCACCGGTATATCGGCGGTATACCGGTCAGTATGATAACATTGGTCTAATTTGAAAAGTCTGATAACGAGAGATAAATATAAAATTTTCATATTGGTTAAGACGGTGGTATGTCGGTCAGTACCATTTTTTATTTTTTTTAACTTTAAAAAAAATTAAAATAATAATATCGATGTTTTCATGCCATTCCAAAATTCTGTACCGATCCAGAGTGATATGCGCGGTACGACTGGTATACTTGGCGGTATCCATTTTTATTTTAATTTATTTTTTAAAAAATAATATTTTTTTAGGGTAAGACCCTGTAAAACCTTGATATCGACCCTAATATCTGGTAACGGGCTGTAGAAGAAAAATACCGATACTTCCATAAATTTGATGGTATACCGTCTTGTATGAAAATATTGAATAATATTTTATTATTTTTTAGCGTTGGAGAAAAATCGGGATCCGAAAGTAACATGATACTAGGCGATACCGGTCAGTATTACACCGATATAAAAACATGTGATAAATGTAATATAATGAAAACATTAAGTAATATGTATTACTAATAAGGATATTTTAGTCATTTACAAAATCGTGTTGGGATGGTAGCTTCTATTAGCAGCGGTGGCCAAAACGCTAAAAAATAAAGGTGAACACACCGCAATTTAACTTATGTTTTTAAAAATAACGTTTTGGAAAATTGCGTTGAACTCACTTGAGTTTCTAATGCCAACCCAAATAATCCCAATACTGGGGTAAAATTTTAGTGTAATAGTTCAACTTTTTATGATTGTTTTTCTAGCACCAATAAAAAATAGTATTAATCCTTTAACATACCTTAAGTTTGAAATTTAAAATTTTATAATAATTGCCCATTATTTAGAATATTCTTAGGATAATTAGAATAGACTATATTTGTAAGCGTATCCAGAGTAAATATTTTATTCCAATGGAAATAATCAAGTTCAAACATTAGCGGTTTCAAAAGAATATTAGAAAAATAAAAAAAAATTTGTAAAAACAATAAGACTACATGAAAATATTAATAATAATAATAACTATACTTGATATTAACCACATTAATCGGCATTACGAATATACATAAAAATTAGACTAATCAATCCCTTTATTAGAATACCAATCAAATTATGATTTGATATCATTAAGGTATTTTATATAAAAATGTCTTAAGTGTATAATTATAAATAAAACAATACTCCCAATGTATTAAATTTCGTTGATTACAAATTACAAATTTAATAATTAACTTAATTTTAACCATGCCTTTTATTTTTTTATGTTAGCCTAAACACTAAATACATTTTTAAAAAATAGAGAATGTAACAACATTTTATATTAAATATCATCAATTACGAAGCACTGCTATATGTGTAATTGTAATTGTTGTCATGCTATACTCTTAAAACATTTAAACTTTATGACAAAAAACTTACAATGTTAGGAGTATAAATTTATTCCTATAATATCATCCATTATTGCAAAATCCAAATGTACCGTTAGTAAATTATATATGCATACACATATTAAATATCAAATATTAATATTTATGGTTAATAATATAACTTTTATGCTATCAATCATATATCGAATGCGCTTAATACATTGATGTATCGCATCTACATTACTATATCAAAATAATAAAATTAGTTTTTCCAAAATTCATATCTTTTTCCAAATCAAACAAACTAGATTTTAATGATCTGATTAAAACATTGTCAATATTAAAACCCACACTAACCAATATTGACAGATTTTTAGGCTGTCGGGTGTGTTTGAAGGTATAGAATTTGTTTCAATTTTTCATTTGGATGGATAAAATATCAATTAGGATAATTCAGTTTTTTTAAATTTTGTGTTATTCTTATTTATAAATTTGGGACTACACATTAAGATAGCATAATAATATTGGTATTACACAAATTACAACCTAATTTATATGTAAATAATTTTTAAAACAATTTGGAAACCTTCAAACTGATATAATATGATTGATAGCATAAAAATTATAATATTAACCATAAATATTAAATATTAATATTTGATATTTAATATATGAATACATATATAATTGGATGTTTTAAAAAAGTACCAACTACAAAAAAATGGATTTTACCAAAATACCCATTTAACCTATATAATCTCATATCAAAAAAACTGTGATGGGTATTTTGGCAAAATAGATGTCTTACAGTTGACATTTCTATTTATGCAAAACAGGCTATATAGTTTAGGGTATATATTTTTGGATTTTGCAATGATAGATGGTAAATAGTATCAATAAAGTATTGCTATATTTGTAATGTATTTTTAATTTGATTTTATTAAAAACTTCTTTTAAAAAGTGCCGCATTGTTTAAATTCTTATGACATAAATTCATGTTGTTATGACTTGGATGATAATTCCGTTTTCGAATATACTTATTTTGTATATACAACAATAATTCTTGATGTTAGCCTTTATTTAGTTTAAATACACTTGGATTTACAAAATTTACAATACTTTGTTCTAACAACATATATTCATGTTCTAACAACATCAATTCAAGTTTTAATAGAAATCAAAATCGTCACACCTATAACATGTGGAACTATGTGAAAAATAAACCAAATCATATCCATACAAATCACATTGTAAATTTTGTAAATTCAAGTGTATTCAAACTAAATAAAGGCTAACGTCACGAATACTTTTGTATATACAAACAAATTATGTTCAAAACGGAATTATCATGCAAGTCATAACAACATCAATTCATGTTTTAATCGAAATCAAAATCAAAATCATCACACCTACAACATGCGGAACTATGTGAAAAATGAACCAAATTATATGCATACAAATCGTATTATAAATTCGGTAAATCCAAGTGTATTCAAACTAAATAAAGGCTAATGTCACGAATACTTGTTGTATATACAAAATAAGTATGTTCGAAAACATAATTATCATGTAAGTTATAACAACATAATTTCATGTCATAAGCATTTAATGTTAGTTTAATCATATAAATCATGGTAAAACCAAGTTAATTTTTGTTCTAACAACATGTATTCATGTTTTAACAACATCAATTTAAGTTTAATCGAAATCAAAATCATCAAACATAGAACATGTGAAACTATGTGAAAAATGAGTCAAATAATATCTATATAAATCACATTGTAAATTTGGTAAATCCAAGTGTATTTAAACTAAATAAATCTAACATCACGAATACTTGTTGTATATACAAAATAAGTATGTTCAAAAATAGAATTATTATCCAAGTCATAACAATATGAATTTATGTCATAAGAATTTAAACTACAACTTAATCTTGTGATGATTTTGCTGGTTTATTCATTCGTCTCTGTTCTGTTGCACCTCAATTTTGCTCCACAATTCAGTACATCACAAATATAATTCTAACACACAACCATTATTTTTCATTACCGTATAAAGACATCAATTCAATGCATCACAAATCGAACAATTAATGTCATTTAAATACTCTTATCACTACCGTATCAAGACATCATTTCATCAACATCCATTAATCACACTGAAGATCACTAGTTTGTCCATCGTCATTCCATAACTCACTTCTTATTTATTAAATCATTCACATCCCCCGATTTCGAGAGTCCTATGTTTGTGTTGTTCACTGCCGATATTCTATTGTATTTAGCTTCATTTCACAATGTTGACCTTATTCAAATAGTCTTCTCGCCCACTATTCTCAATATCCAACTAATACAAATGGGTAGTGAGAAGAAGTTATTGCTGAAATTAATGAGAGTTATGGAGGAAATGTGAGTTTTGGAGATGATTTAAAAATTCATATTAAAGAAAGAGTTTCAGTTTTGTTTCATCTAAAGAATGGAAGTCATAAGAAAATTTCAGATGTTCTTTATATTACAAGGTTGAAAAATTACATTCTAAGTTTAGGAAAAATGATAGAGATGTGATATGACTTCAAATTTGATGACAAAACATTGATACTAAGAGATGAATATCAAAGACGGTTCGTCAATATCCAAATGAAACCAAATCAAATGTTTAAGTTGCAGCCCCACTGTGATCATCCGATTTGTTTTTATGTTTGTTATGTGAATGATTCATTGATGTGGAATATTCACTTTGGCCACTTACTTGATAGTTTGAGTTAAATGAGTAGGAAAGGAATGGGTTAGGACAACCAAATATTTCCCAGACAAATTTCCTATGTTATGCTATTTAGCGAGAAAGCAAACAACGAATATAATTCCAAAAGTGTCTCTTTATGAGCCAAACAACTACTAAATTTGGTTCACGGTGATGTATGTGTGATATTGCCCGTGGGTATTCTTATTATTTGGATACCAGGGAAAGTTTCTAGCATATTTTCTAAGGTATCCTGAGTTTTTCGAGTTGAGATTCATCGGGGTATTTTCGTAATTTGGACACACCGAGTTCGTCTGATACATCTCTAATGGTATTTTTAGTGTTTTTGGATAATTTTGAGAACAAGTAACTTCGAGAGTTTTCTTGTAATTTAGACATTCTAGGGTCACATGTAGGTTTCTAATTATGTTTTGAATATTTTGAATGATTCCGGAGGGAAATGGTCTCATGGGTATCATCGTATTTTGGGCGCCCAAAAAGCGTTGTTGCAAATCCTCGACATTAGTTTGGATATCTTTGAATATTTTGAGGTGGAACGATGTCGAGAGTATATTTCGTCTTTTCATATAGTATGGGTCAATCGAGGCATATCCCGAATAATCCAAGGACTAATATTTGGAGTAAGTTGGCCAAAATTTCAAAAATGACATCTAACTGAAATCGAGCCATTCAAAGTAAGTTGGCCAAAGTTGGGCTAAATTAGATAACATTTGGCCTAATATTTCTATAAATACAGATCCCTAGCACACGAAAGAGGTTGATACCTGAACTTGAGTTTGAAATCAGAGTTGGTGAAAAAAGAAATCACGCTAAGTCCAGAAATTCGTAGTGAATTTGCTCTTTAAGGCAAAACCGAGGTTAATTTGTAAGGTAAATAGTAATGCATGTAAAAATCAAGGAGAAATGTATTACGAATTGAAAATTTGTGGGAGTTACACCCAAGATCATAATCTACAGTGAAATGTGCTTTTGAAGATAAATCTGCGGTGAATTTATGAGTTGAATAGTGATATTTTGTAAAAATCGCGGGGAATCATATAACAATCCAAATTTAGGCGGTGAATTTGCAAAGGGCCCAAATTCGTATTGAATTTTGCCATAAATAGTGTTGGAGTTAAAGATCGCGTAGAATCGTATTACATATACAAATCCGCCGTGAATTTGTACACTCATGTCAAATCTACGGTGAATTTTGTTGCTTAGCAAAAATCGAAGGGAAATCTATTTAAGTACAAAATATGCAGTGAATATTTATTATAGTGGACATTTCTACGGTGGATTTGTCCAGTGAATTGTGTTTCGACATTTTCGTCCCGATTTTCAATATCAAACTTATTCCTCGATCCGAATTGACATTATTATTTATTTTGATATGTTATATAATATTTTGTATTGTTAAACTTGATTATAATGAAACACACACTAGAGTCCCAAAGCCCTCGTCACTACTAAAGTCTACAAGGGATGTGTGGTAGAGATCCATTCTTGAGGTCTATGGCTGATTTAATTGAGTTTGAGACATTGGTGTTCGATGACATACGAACCAACTTTAGTGTCGGAGAGCGACAGTCAGCCATGGTCGAGGATAACATCGACATGCTTGGTGTTCTGTTTCTACACTACTCTTGGTTCGGCTAATCACCCATGGCCGAGGTAGGGAGTTCAGAAGAAAGAAATTTGTGAATCTCTAGTACCACAACAAATACCTTGCTCATTTGCACGTAGATGTGGCACGCCAACTGCAGTGTTGTTGCTGTTACATACAAAAAATGCATTCACATCATTGGATGGAGGCCACGCAACCAAAGTTGCTAGAGTTACAAGAGGAGTAACCATGCTTGTCCTATTCCTAAAATAAAACAATCAAGTTCATCATGAGCACTATGAACTTTCTCATTTAATTTTAGATATTTGTTTGGATAACTTTTTGTAATATGAGGATTTTTTACCAAAATTGATAGTAGGTAGGAGTTAAATTTATAAAAAGCATAAGCTCTCATAACGTTAGATAGCCATATTACTTAAATGCTCCAGATATTAGCATGGTTTAGCACTTTAAAACCCAAAAGATACAAGAGAAGCCCTAAAAATCTATAAACAACCAAGAATTTCTGGTAAATACATCAACAACTTTTCAAATCATGGGCATCTCCATAACAAATCCAATGCATAAGTCTCTTCATTCTGTTTTTTTTGAACAAATCGTTAATAAAATTCACGATTAATAGGAAACTCACCTCCATTTGGAACAACATTAATAATAGACATTCTCATACCGTCTCCCCCTTGGTGGCTTATTCACTCCATTAACAACCCTCGTTCTGGCAGCTTCCATGTCCTCAACAATTCCTCCTAATACTTCAAGAACCTCAGGGACTAACACCAGGAGTCCATGTCTAATATTGACATTAGAAATAACTACCTGTGTGAGTCGTCTTTACCCTATCAAGTGCTGCCCTATGAAGAAAACAACATATTACTGGAACTGAAATTGAAACCACACCTTCAAGCCAGCAGGTGCCAGTGCTTCAAGATCCTTGATTGGCCTGTATTCCATGCCAAAAACACGTTGCACGCCATCTGTCATAGACAACTTGAGACACCTCTTGATTCCTGCAACAGCATTTTGGTATCTTCCACGNTTTTGTTAACCAATACTTAAGCTCTTGGTTGATGCCCTAAATTGTTCTTGTGTATCTTTTAGGAATAACAATTTGTTTTTTTAACAGATTTTTTTTATTCAAAACTTATGAGAATCTCGAAACAATGTACAAATTTAGGATTTACATCAGGAATTTAAAATAGCTTCGTTTGGGGTTGGAATCCGTTCGTAATCCTAGTATGCACTTGAGTTAGCTAATCTTAAATCATTGAAGAGCAATTGGTTCCTTCTATATGAGTGTCTCCAAAGTAAGGCTATAACTGAGAATTTCATGGTCATTCTAACTAAATTTTTCGATGTTTTCTTCTGAACCAATATCATAACTTCTCCCCATGAATTGTGTATACATGGTTTGTTAAATTTCTAGAGTCGGGTCAATTTCATGTGGGAGTGTGACGAATATAGCATATAAGAGGATGAGACCACACCGTAAAAGACTTGAACAAGTCATTTACTATCGTCCACATCTAAATTCCGATGTGGGATAATTTCTTCATATTCAACATGGTTGCTTACTTCGTTGTTTCTATAAGAAAAATTCCTCCCAAAATAAATGCACTAAGGACTCTTCGTCCTTTGAGCACATTGTACAAGCTGAAGGGCTCACAATAATCCTTCCGTCCATTAACAAACTTGGTCGAAGGGAAACTCTCTTTTAATATCAACCATAGGAAGATTTTGATCTTCTTAGACCACCATTCTTGACACCAAGCTCTATTTGGAGTAACGTGATAAGTAGTCCGACTATTGTTTAATGTAATGTATACCTCATTGCCATCTTGCGACGAAAAAATACCAGATAAATCCTCAAATCCAAAACAATAGCCATCCTCTCCAACTCATATATCTTGACCAAATTAACTTCCATAAAGCGATCCCGTAGCTCCAACTCACTGTGGGATTGCTTCCGAGCTCTGTTCGAATCTCCGACATCTTCCGGAATAACGATTTGTTGTTTTCATCTTAATAAACGGTTTAAAAAAGTTATGTCAAATTCCATACATTATTCTTAACTCGATTACAAATCTGTTAAGCTCTTGTTTGATTTCGAAAACTCTTCTAGGAACAACGATTTGTTATTTTCGTATTAATAAACTTTTTCGTTCTAAAAAAGTTGTGTATTTTGCTCTGATTCTCATAGCACCAAAATATGTTGTTGTCTTAATCTGATCAGGGCACAGAAGAAAATATCAGAAGTTATTTCATGGGAAAACACAAAGAAAGCAGCTCTTGATAGTAATCAATCAGCTTCTTCAAGGTTTAAGTAAACTTAATATACATCACTGAATGAATGAACTTGTAGGAGGATATAGAGAAGAAGAAAGCAGAGTATGGAGAAAAAATAAAGAACAAAGTAGCTGCAATTCATAAACAAGCAGGGGAGAAACGAGCTGTAGTCAAAGCACAACAAGGCGAAGAATTGCTTAAAATCGAGGAATCCGCTGCGAAGTTTCGTGCAACTGGTCATACTCCTCCAAAGGGATGTGGATACTTTGGGGGAGCTTAATGGTTTGGTTGTGTTCTTGTATATATGTTATGTTTTTTATTGTGTGGCTCTTGTGGTGTGGTTGAAAAAATGTATGGTTTGTTCTCGTTTGAAGCCAAAGTTGAATGAAGATTTCAGCTGTGAGAATCGTGAAGATTTGATTTGTTTTGTTTGTGTTCGTATTTGTTCGTTCAAATATGATGATTGGTTGAAGCTGAACGAGTTTGAATAAAATTTTAAAAGAACATGAATATGTTTATGAATGTTAGAATTTGAGTTTTTTTTATTACTAGAAAATGACGCATTTCTCCTAAGCTTTTATAGTTTTGGCAAAATTGATTATCATAATTTGTAATGATATATTTAATCTTCAAATTTTAAGATTTTGATAAATTTGATTATCCAAGATAAACCATTGACTAATCAAATTCTCAAAGTTTGAATCGGTTCATAAAATTTGATTTTGGATGATAATCTCAATTGTCAAAATTAAAAAACTTTTTGGATCAATTATGTTATACATACTAAACTTTTAGAACAAGCAAATGCTCAAAGCCAGGATACTCACTTTGTGAGTTAAATAAGACGAGGTACGAGCTGATTTGTTTAGTTCAAGTATCTAACAATGGGTTATATTTTGATGCTTGGACTTATTGTTTTGTTCTTTTTCGTGGCTCCTTAGATTGGATGGTGTTGATGTTATTGTTGCATAGAATAAACATGTTAGAACTTGAAATTGGTTGATAGTCGAAGGGTTCGGTGGGTGGGTATGACCGACTAGAGATATTAGATACACTTAGTACCAGGGGTATAAAGAGGTTAATATCGATCGGCGTGAAAGACCAACAAGAGGAAACCTAACATGAAGTGATAATGTTGATCGATCTGATCGCTCTCATCAAACAATTGTGATAAGTCTATTTGATAGTGGTCGAATTGGATTTAGATCGATATATTTTGTTGGCTACATATATGTAATAAACAATCAAAGATATGGAGATAAAATATTTAATTGATTATTTTATATAAATTATATCTTAATTTGAACTTTATAAATAGTAAGTTTCATTAACACAGTCCTAATTAATCTAGGATGTAATATATAGTTTTTTTATCTTTTTTGTGATAGTGAGTTCACGATCCATGTTAATCGGTTACATGATTTTTTTTTATTTTGGGTTTTCACACTAAATCTTGTATCTTCATTTACGTTTGGTTCTTATTGCATGAATTTGATTTGGACTCATAATAATATATAACAATATGTTATGTCTTATAATTGTGTCAATGAAACTCTCTATTTAAATAGTTTGGATTAAGATTTAATATAGTAAATATCTTACCGGATTTTTTACAATACGTGTAGCTAATAAAATATTGTGTGAGAACCTCTCAAGTTGACCTACCAAATCAAATATTAGGTTTTCATCTATCAGTCTTCCAATCCGATTAACATTAGCTCCTCGATACCCCGTATAAGTCATGTTGACCTACCAAATCAAATCTTCCACATTAAGTGCATTTGATCTCCCCAATTGATCATGTCTGGCTATCGAACCTTTCGAGTATTACCTCACCTCAATTCTTAACCATTTTTTTATAAAATCTATCATAATTGGAAGTATGATGTAAATTAGATTACTTTATAAGAAAGTTATAGATCATACAAATGATTTATTTAATTTTTTTTACGTCAAGTACAACTGAGCAAAGGGGAAACATATTCAGCTTCAAAACAACATGGGTAGCCATAATTTTCACAAATTCATCAACAAAAATGAAGGACATGATGATTTTCTGTCACCAACTCTATCAACATTATGCTAACACACTCTCCTCCCTAACAAATTCATCATAATATCAATATTACGCTAAAAAATTGAAGCTCTAGTCGATGCAGATTATGGCGAAACATATCGGCCCATCACCCCTAACCCAACATCCAGTCCATTCGTAGGAGAAACCTTTAGGTTTTAAATATATTTTGTAACGGATATATTACCGTTAGTTTATGAGGATAAATACTCTATTTTGTATGGTGTTAGAGACGGGAATTGAACATCAGTACGAGTAAATTTGACGTCTGGATTCCTGCAGTTAGATTAATCTGGTTTTAGTAATTTTAAAATTACATTTTCAATACTTAATCTAAGGGTGATGTTTGACGGTGACCCTCCAACTTTCGGGCAGTGTAAATGACATGCCTTCCAAGTTACGAAATTACAAATATGACACTTTGAGTTAACAAAAATATGCAAATATAACACCTCAAGTTATTACAAATATGCACATATGACCCTCAAACTTTAATTAAATGCATGTAATACACATAAAGTAAACAATATCGTTAATATTGATCATCTAACAACATTTTTATTGTTTTACGTCTGTTATGGTCCCTTTTTAGGGGTACCAACAGTCATCCGGTTCGTCAACAAACGAACTCGGTTTTGATTTGTTTTTATTGGGAAAACGATTAAGAAACTGGAAACAACAATGAGACAATGCGATTTATAGTGGAAATCCCATGAATTGGGGAGAAAACCAATTGACTAAGAGCGAATTAAGCTCTTAGCCTGTTCACTAATCAAATGATCCATTACATAATACAGTGAAGGCTTAAAGAAGATAACATGGAATAAGAAAACAATAAGAACTCCGGCAGGGTAACGGTCTGTTCTTATGCATCCAAATGATCCTTCTTTTTCCGTCGTTGTGCTCTGTATTTATAAAGTTGAGGGCGTGTGTAATCCACGCTCTGTAACTGACTCTGATAGGTTTGTTAAAGGTTGTTGTCGCGCGATATAAAACGAGGCTGGGACCGAAGCGTGGTCTGCGTGATCTGGCCCGAGGCGTAGTAAACGTGTGGAGGCCTGAAGAGTGGAACGCGTGGGTTTGTAACCGTTTGGACCGAACCACGGAGGCAACTGTCATAAACCATTTTATTTCGCCAGGGTTATCTTCGGTCCCATCGCGTAACATCGTGTCATTCTATCTTAAGTACATTGGTGGGCTGCACAAGTTCGCTTCTATCATGTGGATCAACTCAATCGTTATTGAGCTACATCTATTGCAGGGTATTCAGTTTTAGAGTTCTCATCAATGTCTGGATGCACATTTCTTTGAAGTATTACTTTTATATAATTTTTCGTAGAAAACTTATTTGTATAATTTATGAATATTGAGAACATTGCAATATGAAACGAAAATAAAATGGTTTTGATAGCTGTAGGTGTAATTAGCTTTATTGCTATCATTTCGCTTTATGCAATCAAATCTTCATGAATTCCACAAGTGCGTTATGTTTTCCTTCTGATGAAGTTTATTCTTTGTTGTTGGTTCATGTTATCATAAGAACAAGTTTTTTTTTCCCTTTTGTTGAAGCATGCATTATTTTTGTTCACTCTTAGATTCTGCGCATCTTGCTTTGTAATAGAGACAGGGCTTCAAAGGCTATCATATTGCAACATGTTCTGGGGTTTTAGTTGATCTTTTGAATGTAATATTGGGAATGGGTCTATGGAGAGAATTGTGAGATGCTAAAATTCGTGCCAGGGATTGCTAGCAGAAACTTACCGAGTAAGAGCAATGGAAAATCTCTAGTTATTAATGCGAATAAGCATTTGGGTGGATTGTTAAGAGATGGTAGAGTTGATGAAGCTAGAAAGCTGTTCGACGAAATGCCTCAAAGGGATGAGTTTACATGGAACACGATGCTAGCTGATCATGAATTTATAAATATATTTGGTGAATTTGTACTACCTTAATCGTTATTTATGTAAAAAATATCAATATACTATTATATATAAAATAAAATAAATATAATTATATTATAATATTAAAAGTATGAGTAAATTAATTATCTCTTAAATTACAATGATATCACAAATGATTTTATGAGTAGTGATAAAATTGTGATTTTTTATTGATTGATGCATTGTAATTTTGTATTTATTTGGGGTAGGGTGATTTGAAAATATTATACTACTTACAAGAACAACAATAGAGATTGGGTTTGTTTGATACCCCGATTAAAACAGCGGTGAGATATTGAAATCGTGATTTTTTTAATGCGCACAAAATATAAGGTTAATTGCGATGTGATAATCGTTAAAAAATCACGATATCATTACAGCTGTGACCTCGTCGTGATTTTGGAAAAGACTGATTTACCATTACTTCAATTAATTATAATATAATTATATTTATTATTTTATATATATAAGGGTATATTAGTATTTTTACATAAATCACGATTATAATATCGCAATTTTACCAAACATACTTAAAAATTAACGATTATCATATCTCATCACACCTCACCACACTGCAATTTTAAAAAAACTCAACCAAAGAAACTTAGGGTGTGTTTGGTTCATGAGATGATTTTGTGTAAGATTAGATTAATTTTAAACCGGTGGGGTAAAATTATATGAGAAATGGTTTAAAATAATACTAGATATGTTTGGTAAATGAGATAATTTTTAGATAAAATAATATAGAAGTTTGTTTGATTGACAAGATAAAATTGTATATAACAAATTACTTTATTGTCCTCATTTTTCAAACATATAATAAATGGATTTTTTACCGATGTGCGACAAATTCCAACACACATCAATAAAAGGGAAGATCGTACTCGTGCTCTATATCGGTTTTGCCTAAATTATAGAAGATGCTAATAGCTGACCTCGCTCTGTGATAATTCCAGCAATAGACTTCTCCTTTCGTGGTTTAACAACAACGAGAGCTCCAACATTGTGCTGAGTCATCTGTAAACACAAAAGGGAAGTGAATTCCAGAGTTTCACATCAAAGGGAATGTTGTGTTAAGAAGCACCGATTTGACAACATCATAAACCGTCATTTGTAGTGCACCAAAGCCAGAACTAATATCGATTTTTTTTTCGAAACAATGAATTTTAAATAATTTTTTGAAATCAAACCTATAACATAATATATTTCATATCAAATAAACTAAAAACACATACAACAAGTACATTTCATATCAAATACTTAGCAAATATAAACCGTTTAGCCAAAAATATCAAAAGTAAGAACATCAACCATCATCGAGAAAACTTCCATTACTTAGATAATAAGTCCTATATGTTGCGCTTTGCTACAATAGACGAGACCAAAGCAACCTTTTCATCATCTTCTGCACCGAAGAACAATTGAAGCATGTGGGAATCTTTCACAATTATCTCAGCTACATTAAGACGTTGAATGACAGTTAAACCAAGATGCATTTGACGAATTATCTCCAACACCTCGCGTTGCTTTGCTGCATAGTCAAATTCGAATCCAAGCTTAGAAGAAATGTCTGCAAGTCGTGCATTAGTCATTTTGTGAATGTTGACCATGGTTGAAATGAAGTCTTCACTTGAATTTTCAGATCTAACTCTTTTTCTCGTGCTTTTTTTCTTAGATTGCTCACTTGCACGTGTAGCACTACCAATAGATGTTTCTACTCGAGTAGGAGAGTCTTCAACATCATGAATATCATTCATGTTGGCAGAAAAATCAAAATTTGATTCAAATGTGTTGGCACTTGATGTAGTTGTCAACAACTCATGCACTGCAACATGAAAATCACAAGATTTCTCTTCTGTTGCACGATCTTTCCCGAATATCTCAATCCAATCATGGTAAAATGGCCAAGGTTTGTATCTGATGCCCTTAGCTTGTGGCATATTCTGCCGCATATACAAAAGTGTGTCAAAATTTTAAAACTAATTCATATAATAAGATATAAAAGACATATAATTGCGGTAATATCATACCTTCACAAGTTCTTCCCAAACTTCTTCAGTTACATCTATCATTTTGGTTGTCTCATTCCATCCGACACCTGATTTTGCAAGAATACTCACCAATATTGAATACGATTGCTTCCATGTATGCATCTTAGAAAGAATATGTGGTTGCATTCGTATGTCACTGTCGGGGCAATGCTTTAAATAAGTTTGTTCGAGATTATGATGATATCCCATCTTAAATCCATTGTCTGCTTTCCAAACAATAGCCACAATTTCTTTTAATGATAGTATTAGCCATTTCTCCTCTGCAAGTGTGCAAGTTCGCTTTGATTTTGTTTTTGTATTTGGTTCAACACTCATTATCACTGTCAAATATAAGAGAGTAATTAATATAACATAAAGAATAATAAAACATTTAAATCACATACTAAACATATCAACATTTAAATGCATAATATTTAAATCACATACTAAAGATACCAGATTAAAGTAAAACATAATACTTAAGATTTCAAAGCAAGACATAAAATCCATCCTTAAATTCAAGCAACATTTTTAGATCATACATAAAACACGATTCTACATGTAGCACATTCATCTTCTACTGGAATTATATTAATTCTATCTAGTCTCTATCCATTCATTATACATAGATCTTGCCATTTCATCTCGCCAATTCGACCACATAGTTGTAGAATCCATGGTCGAAATAAATTCATCAGCATCATTTTCATCATTATTTTCATGCTCTTCATGCAATGCCTCTAGAGGATCATTTGGCATTTCAGTCCGTATAAAATTATGGAGAAGTCTACATGCTAATATTATGTGATTTTGGGTTTCAATAGGGTAGAACGAAGGACTTCGAAGAATAGCCCATCGCATCTTCATTAAACCCCAAGCTCTCTCGATGATATTGCGGGCTTTAGCATGCCTCATGTTGAAATATTCCCTAGGATTTTGAGGAGCTAAAGATCCAGTCCCCCACTCCTTCAAATGGTAACAAACTGATCTATATGGTGTCATGAAACCTTCACAAATTTTATAACCATTATCACACAAGTAGTAACATCCTGTATAGATAAAAATACATTATATGATATTTTAATATTTAACATTAAAAATTCAGTAAAAATGATACCTCTAGGTACACGAAGACCACTACTTCTAAATAATGCATCACTTAAAACTCTACTATCAGCGGCAGAGCCTTCCCATCCAGAAAGTAGATACACAAATTTCATTTGAGTATCACAAACTCCTAAAACATTTACAGAAATGCAACCTTTTCTGGTTCTATATCTTGGTTTATCTTCAGTTCTTACTCTAACAGGAATATAAGTTCCATCTATAGCTCCTAAACAACCCTTTTTAAAGTAGAACAACGAAACATTACTCATTCGTGTACATTCCAAATAATTATATAAAAAGAATGATAACAGAAAAATATAAATACCTCAAAATATTTCCAACTTGGTGGTGCATTTTCATTTGCAATAGGTTGAGGATTAACTAAAAGTAGAGGATGAAGTCTAAGTAACGCAAGAAGAACGGTGTGAAAATATTTGCTTATTGTCTCTATTGACCTTTTAAAATCATGTCCCTAAATACATATATTTTTATGATGCGACAATACTCCTAAAAATATTGCTACCTTTTCTGGTACCGTGATATACTTAGAATCACTTAAACCACCCACATGTCTTAATATCAAACATAATCTCCCAAATACATTTCTACTCATCCGTAAATTACTAATACAATCAACATCATTGTCATATATTAGATCATGTAAATGACTTAGTTGTCGAGGGACTCTATCTATCATACTATACCTACGTCTTGTAGGTCGACATTCTTCATTTTGTTTATAGAAGAACAAATAACTCGTCATATACATATAATAAATATATGACCTAAGAATTTCATGTAACATCATTAGTATCCCAATATTTGAGTGAGTAGTCATTCTACATAAACAAACATACACAACAATAGTTAACGGTTCAAAATTTCAGAATCTAAAATCATAAATAAAACTTATAATCCATAGAGAAAATGAAAAGATGTGTATAATAAAAATTGAAAACATAAATTAAGAGAAATTAAGAAGTATCAAACACTCAAAAAACTCAAAAATCTAATTACAAAAGTATTCGGCATATTCAAAGACTCAAAAAAACTCTAACTTAATTTCTAAAATCATTCACCCAACCATGTAAATCAACAGATTTGAGAAGGTTCAAGTATCAAAATACTCATATATCAATTCTAATATACCAGTAGAACACACTCATATCAACGAAATGCAAGCTTACCTCCTCAGATCTAGATTAGCAAAACTGTGAGAAATGGAAAACATGAAATGAGTCTTGACTTTTTCTACTAATTAAAAAGTGAAGCAAAAGGCATTTCGATCATTAATTGAAAATAAACCTCATGTGATTATTTTATCATATCAAATATATGAGATAAATTAATTGTATAAATAAGGGATTGGATGATACAAAATAAGACCGGTATAATTTAATCCTACGTACCAAACACATCAATATCCGGATTGATATTATTTATATCATACAATACTATCAACCAAACACACCCTAATTGTACAATTCTAATATTCTCTTAGGTTAAAAGTTTATTAACTTCAGTCCATCTACTAAGTTCGAATTACGGATCGTCAGACTATCATCCTACTGGACATCAGAACTCCATGGCGCATCTGCATTTTAAAATACCAGGTATTCTGCATCTTCAAAAACCACGAGCACCTTTGTCAATTATTTAGCTTTTAAAAAAATGTTTACTTTTGTTTTTATTTGGAATGATACAATATTCCTTTTAAAATGTAAGAAACTCACGTAGGTAGATAGAAAACAAGAGGACCGCAAGTATTTTCATAGTACGTTATTTATAGTCAAATGCAATCAAAAAACATTCTCCATAGTTTCATGCAGTCTGTTCCTGTTTCTGGGATTTGTAAGCTTCATTGATACTCACTTATGGTTTCTCTTTTTATGTTAGCTATTCTGGTGCTTTGAAATTTTCAGGTCCATCCGTGGCCTTAACTATTTTTAGTTAATTCATCAAGATTGACCTTCTTTCTGTTAGTCTGTTCTGTTTCTTTTAGTTCTTATACTTTATGATTTCCCCTCTCTAGTCATATGTATAAGCGTGTGGTAAATATATGCATGTGCATCTTCTGATCCAACCGTTAGTTGATTTCTTGGTGGGTTATGAGGTTATTCTGAATGTTTCTTCTTTGTCTCTTTTCCTGGAACCTGTGCGTTTCACATCTGGCCAAATTTGTTAGAATACTTGATGTCAAATGATGTTTTATCTTCTCTATCGTTGTTTCCTTTATTTTGATTGAAAATTGATGGGGTGAAATATCTCGGGCTGTACACCAATATGTTGAATGGTCAACAGAAATTTTCAGACCATTGGCGAAAGTAATCTGATAACTGTCCCATAATCATAGTCCAAACGTCATTTAGCAAAAAATAGTCATGTTATTGTAAAGCTTCAAACTTTTAGAGAGTTCCATTTGCTAGTTATCAATAATGCTAGTGTTGCATATAAGCGAGTTGGTTTTGTTGAAAAAACTTTGTTATGTATGTTTGTAAAGTATTATAATTAAATCCTGCCACTTCATAGTTTTGTAGTGTCTAAGTTGCATAAGTTTGATCGTAAAATCAAAATAAATGATTCATGATAGTTTGTAGGCTGATATAGCTGTTGCCAAAAGCTTTGGAACATGAGTTTCTTGGATTTATTCATTACTTCTTCTATGCCGGTTCTAAAAATGCTTCTGATGACTGGGCTGGGATCTTATCTTGCACTAGATCGTGTAAATGTCCTTGGAGATGATGCAAGGAAGCATTTGAATAATGTGAGTCACTCTCACTTGCATACAAATGAACTACTCTGAACTTGTAATCCACATTGTTCAAAGAGATTTATTAGATGTCTTCTCTAACAGATAACATTTTTCGTATTTACTCCTGCTCTTGTCTTCAGCAACTTAGCCAAGACAATAACATATGACAACATGGTTAAAATGTAAGCTTTATTATGATTTTGTTCATTATCTTTTTCAGATCTTTCTAACAAACTTTGCAATGTGAACATCATAAATTAGGAGTATCTTGCAGGTGGTTCATGCCAGTCAATATTCTAATCACATTCATAATTGGGTCAATTCTTGGTTGGATAATCATTCATGTAACAAGAGCTCCTCCACATCTCCGAGGGCTTATTATAGGTTGCTGTGCTGCAGGTATTTCTTAGATGTATTTACATTTTGTGAACAAACCATTGAGTTATATTTGCTCATCAAGACTCTAAAGATTTAATGCATGACTCAAAAGGCAACATGGGGAACCTGCCCCTCATCATTATCCCTGGGGTTTGTAAAGAGAGAGGGAGCCCTTTTGGGGATCCTGAGATTTGCTATACTTTTGGAATGACCTATGCTTCTCTTTCGATGGCGGTACGAAACAACATAATATAGTTTCACACTATAGTCATTTCTTCATTTTCTTTTTGTTTCATGCTTAGATTGGAGCCATCTACCTCTGGTCGTATGTGTATAATATAGTTAGATTATCTTCAAGTATGAACTCAAGGAAAGTTGAAATAAGTGACTCTCCGGCTGATGTGTCTTCAAATCAAAGTTTGGTTTCTTCATCATCAAGCAGTTTGGCAGAATCATTAATTTCTTCCAAGAACATGGTATCTGAAGACGATGAATGTCAGTTGACTCCATCTGAACTTGGATTCCAGAATAAGAAGCATTTGGTAATTAATTCCCTTGTTCGAAAAAAAAAACTTTTCTTATGAGAATATGTTAAAAATATACTTTACACAGGCTCATTTTATCGATTCCACAAGGAGGAATACAGTGATACTCATAAGAAAGATGAACCTTAAGAGATTGTTTGCTCCATCAACGACAGCTGCGGTATTATTTCATTTTATTGTGGAAAATTACTTCCATCATGCTTTGTTATTGTGTAATCACCTAAAAGTTTGAATAAAGGATGGAAGATTATTTAATGTCTGTGTATGTGTGTACAAAGATTGCAGGATTTGTAGTGGGTCTTGTGCCTCAAATTAGACATCTGATGGTAGATAATGCAGCACCTCTGAGGGTTCTCCAAGATACCGCACTACTGATTGGGTAAACATTTGAGTGTAGTTGTTGCTAGTACCAAATCAAGCCTAATGTTGCTTATATATTGCTGCAGGGAGGGGGCTATCCCTTCAGTTTCAATAATTGTGGGTGCAAACCTTCTGAAAGGTAGATGTTAATTTCATCTTCATTGCGGTGGAGTTTATGCTGTTGTGTATTTCCTTCAGGTTTAAGAGGATCGGGGATGCATAAGTCAATCATCTTCGGTATAATGTTCATCCGTTTCATAGCCTTACCGTTGTTGGGGATTGCCATTGTCAGAGCAGCTCGAAGTTTCGGTTTTGTGCCACATGATAGTCCATTGTATCATTTCATTCTGTTGTTGCAGTTCGCTGTTCCACCTGCTATGAACTTGGGTAAAGATTTTCAAAACGGGTCGGTATTTCACCATTTAATTGACACATTACCTTGTCATGTTAGGAACAATAACACAATTGTTTGGAGCGGGTGAGAGCGAATGCTCTTTGATCATGTTGTGGTGTTATTCCTTTGCTTCTGTGTCTCTAACACTTTGGTCAACATTATTTTTATGGCTCGTATCTCAAATGTAGTTCCGGTAAGCAAATAATAAACTGAGTGTTGTAGATGCATTCTTTCATTTGATAACACTAGTAATATTGCAGTATTTTGAATCATAGAAAGAGACTAATTTTGCCACAGGAAAGGCTCGCGCAGCAGGCAAATATTCCACCTGAACAAATCATTCATCCCTTACTTCAAGCCTTCAAAGTACACATTAAAACAAATAAAAAAATCATTACCGCACAACTTATAATAATTAATAGTCACTTTATAATTTGGTAGACAATAAGGAATTGTTATACTCTTTATTTGAAGTTTAGCCATTATTAAATTCCCTAATTTAAGGAAATGTGGATCATTAGCATGCAAATTACAATTACTATGTATAGTAGTAACCATTAAGAGACTCTCTTGCTCGGAAAATTTTTGTCATACCATTGTCAGAATGAATTCTATTCAAATTTATCAATACTTTCTAATCGATTTTTTTTGTCATATTAAATTATATATGTATTATATTATTAAATTATATATGTATTAGTGCATTATTTTTTAAAACAATATACTTCTTTATTAACATTTCGTATAAGAAATTAAAAGAATTCGACTCTCAATTAAATAAATAATATATATACAAAAATGAATTTAAATAAAAACACTATACAAATATGGGAATCACATAAATATTATATTATAACAACCCATATCTATAAAATTGTGATGAAATCACTTATTTTCATTCAATAGACCCAAAATAAGGTTGTGTATATATTAAAAATAAAAAAATACATATTTTGTAAACTTTGAAAGTTAGAATTTAAGATATACATAATATTTAAAATCAATCTGATTATGATGTTACAGTTTAATAAATTTGCATTTTTAAATATGATGGAATTATATTTCGAAAATTATATTAAACAATTGATAAACATCTATAATGATTTTTAATATAATCATAATAATGTTAAAACTCAAAATAACATCATCTTTAGTTAGTAATTTGTTTTTTGTTTCTAGATGATTAACAATAATATTCAATATCTTGATAAAATAGAATCATAAAACGTATATTATATAATGGAGTGGGACCCATTTAAAATTTGAAAATCGTACAACTTTCCGTCGTGTTAAATCAGTGTTATATTGATCAAATAAAAATTATGACTACTATTAGAACCTATTTTTTAGAATTAGTAATATTTCTAAATATCAAATGGTCTAACAGTGCTACTAGCATGAAAACTCCTTTGTTGCTAGTAGGGCATATCACATTTTAGTTGTACTATATATCATAGTGAAGTGTAAGGTAAATTATCTAAACTTTCTATTGTGGATATTCTTGTGTTGGTTTCTACGTTTTCACCAACTCTTATAATCATATTTGGGACACCGAAGCACATTAATCATATCTAGTTTTTATAATTAGCTAGATAGAACATGTGTTGTGATTAAGGTGTAGATGGTTTTTAAACAAATTCAGATTTGACGATACGATCGTGAAATGGTACCAACACCGGTGTAATCACACTCTGAAAACTTGACTTATCTCGGAATTGGACCAAAGATCCGATCACACACTGATTGTGAATTGTTCTATTACTATTGGATCCAATGAGAATTATCCCATATATATATATATATCTATATATATATATATAGTATTTTTGAATGGATTTTGGGTTTATCTTCTGCATAATTCAAAAGTTTGAGTTTTTGGAGTATAGAAAAAATATTAGAATATTGATCGATTTATTTCGATGAAATTTATCTTCATGTAAAGAAACCTTAATTCAAAATTTTATTAAAAAAATGAAAATGACTATTTTTCTGAAAGTATAGAACTATTTTTAATGCAAAAGACTTTTGGCATTTCAATTTTGTTGCCGTGAAGGTATTTTAAATCTCTTTTTATGAAATAGTTGCATGTATTTGCATTCATTGAATTCCAATAGGTGTCGATAAAAATATTGGGGTAAGCTATTATATTTTGTTGTTATTTTGTTTAAATGTCATAAGCTATAGTTGGTTGTGTTTTCTGACTTCATAAGATGTTTAAATGAATAACAAACAGTATTACAAAAATGACTATCCAACTTGTTTTTATAGGTAGGAATTAGGAAACTCTCACCACAAGAGCATAGGCGTCATTGAAATCCCCCCAATCTCAAAGCCCTAGATCGCCGGGAATTATCCGATGGGTAAAAACGATTTCTTGACGCCCAAGGCGATTGCGAATCGAATCAAGGCCAAGGGTTTGCAGAAACTGCGATGGTACTGCCAGATGTGCCAGAAGCAATGTCGCGACGAGAACGGGTTCAAGTGCCATTGTATGAGCGAGTCCCATCAGCGGCAGATGCAGATTTTCGGTCAGAATCCGACGCGGATCGTTGGCGGATACACCAACGAATTTGAGACTACTTTTCTCGAGCACATGAGGCGGAGCCACCGCTTCAGCCGTATCGCCGCAACTGTCGTCTACAACGAGTATATTGCCGACCGTCATCATGTCCATATGAACTCCACTCGTTGGGCTACGTTGACGGAATTCGTTAAGCATTTGGGTAGGACTGGAAAATGCAAGGTCGAGGAGACTCCCAAGGGTTGGTTCATAACATATATTGATCGTGATTCGGAGACCATTCTCAAGGAAAATATGAAGAATAAGAGGATTAAGGCGGATCTTGTGGATGAGGAGAAGCAGGAGAAGGCGATTCAGAGGCAGATCGAACGAGCTGAGCAGATGGTTGTGGAGAGCAATGAGAAAACTGAGCAAGAGGAAGATCCTAAATCGAATTTGCTGGATAGAGCAAATGCTGAGGGTGAGAAGATAACAATTAATTTAGTTCAAGCTAAAAGTAAAGGTGAAACAAATGGGAATAGCGAAAGCTCAAGATTGGTGTTTGATGAGGGGAACGATGTTAGTAAGGCTGGAAAGAGAAAACGGGATGATGAAGCTTCAAACAACAACACTTCAAATTTGGATCGATTGATGATGGAGGATGAAAAGATGAAAGAAAAGAGCAATAGGAAAGATTATTGGCTCTTTGAAGGCATCATAGTGAAGGTTATGAGTAATGGGTTGGCAGATAAAGGGTACTATGCACAGAAGGGGGTTGTCAGGAAGGTTATAGATAAGTATGTTGGGGAGGTTGAGATGCTTGGCAATAAGCATGTTTTGAGGGTTGATCAGGAGGAATTGGAGACAGTGATTCCACAAATCGGGGGGCTTGTGAAGATTGTCAATGGTGCATATCGTGGAGAGCGTGCAAGGCTGTTGGCTATCGATGCCAATAGTTTCTGTGCCAAAGTCCAGATTGAAAAGGGATTATATGATGGAAGGGTTCTCAAGGGTGTGGAGTATGAAGATATATGCAAGATGTCGCAGTGACATGGTATGAGTGAGGTACAATGTCTGTTGCTATGCTATTTGCTTCTGTATGAGATGAATGTAAGAGGTTTTTTTTCATACTGTGCTCCTCCGGGTGGATGCAGGTTTGTATCTGGTGTTATGATTCCTGTTTATAATGCGAGTGATGAAAAGTAGTAATGTTTATTAAGATTGATTAAATGTTTTTACATGTGGAAGAGAAATCAATAAACAGAAGGTGCTATAGTGTCCCCTTGGTGATGGTAAGTAAACTTAATAGCTGAATATAAACATAAACGAGTGGTTGAAAATATTTTATGGTGTGGAGCTGATTGAGTCCATGCCTTGCAATTTAGTTATCCCTCCAGATCAACCCACTCGAAAACATATTGCTTTCATTCATTCATCAAACTAAACTGTGACCGTCCATGGCAGAACTGTGTAAATAAGCGAGGATAAACATATGGCAGACAGCAGTTATGACTATTTCCCACCTCAGGTTGGTTATGGTGATGACAATGAAATATGATTTAATGCAATCTACAATTGTATTTACATATATTAATTTACTATTCTAGTAATTAACGTAATCTACAGGATTCTATAATTTGTTATAAGTGTTTCTTACTTAAACCCAGCATATTTCTAACTGGGCCATTGTCGGCCTTATTTTTTGTTCCCGGTCCATGGAAAATGGCAAAACCATTTCCCGTTGAATTATTTCTTTTCTCTCTGAACCTTCTTTCTACATTTTAAACCGTTTCTTGATAATGGCGACGGAGAGCTCTTCTTCCACCGTCTATATTGGTAAGTACACTCCTCTTCTTTTTACCTTATACCAGCCAGACTTGAATGTTCTCCTTGGATGGAATTCCCCCACTTACTTCCGTCCTGTGGGGAAAATTATCTTGTTTCCTGATTTCGTGTTTTTTCTTCCGGGATTGTCAACGACATCGTGCGTACCAATTTTCCGTTACTTGTGCCTTTTTTTGTTTTAGACTTCAGAATCTTATATAATTCAAAGAAATTATATCTTTTGCCGACTGCTGAATGTTTTCCTTCTTTGCTTTTGGTTTTTTTTGGAATGGGAAAAGTGACTTTTATTTACAGTTTTTGCACAGACATTTGCTAGAACGCAGTTTACGGACAGTCCTTATGACCGAATTTAAGTACTATTAGTGTTTTTGTTATGCTCTTTTGTCTAGTAATACTTTTGGTCAAATTAGGTATTCCCAGTTAGCATGATTTAATTTGCATACCGCAGGCAATCTGGACGATAAAGTGACTGAGAGGGTATTGTATGATATACTTATTGAAGCAGGACGTGTGGTAGAGTTGTATATCCCCAAAGACAGAGACAACAACAAACCAAAAGGATATGCTTTTGCAGAATACGAATCCGATGAAGTAGCTGAATATGCTGTCAAGCTTTTCTCTGGTCTTGTAACACTCCACCAGAAAACACTGAAATTTATGGTAAGTGACTCATTTAGCAATGATTGCATTGCATCAGTGTAATGTTGTTATCTTCTTTTGAGGCAGATATCTGGGAGAGACAAATTCTCTTCAGGTTCCCAAGTTGCTACCCCTCCTGTTAATAGACGTGCATTCAGTAACAGGCCACATCTTTTGCCAGAACAAGAACATGTTGGAGGTTGATGCTTGGCTTTTCTATGAATAACCATTTTTCCTTTTCTTATATTTCATTATTTGGTTGCCAGATACTTTTAATACACCTGAGCACCAATATAATGGCCATAGATCATACAACAACAGTAGATCGGATTACCATTCTAGTCGAGGATCAGCTATGGATAACGGCAGCCGTTACAGGTCTAGATATCATTAGACATAAAATTGTTAATTCACTGTCTTTTTCTCTTTCTTTGAGGCAATGTAACATCTTTCGTTTGATAATTCAGTTCGAAGAAGATTTATAAAAACAGAACACTAATCCAAGATACAAGGAAAATCACAATGACTTTGACAAAATTTGAGCAGACTTGAGGCAGTCAGCATACTTATATCTTGATGTTGAAGTATTCTGAATCAAAGTGGTGCAATCTCACATATCCATCTTCACCTCCGCTTGAGAAACTGCAGAGGCATGATAACATTTGACACAGCCCTATTAACCTAAAGCAACTTGGTCACGAATCAGAGAACAAGTTACCTTCTCCCATCCGGGTTAAATGCCAAGGCATTTATCGGTCCAAAATGTCCCTTGACGCCTCCTATTTCTTCTGTAAGAATCTAAAGATACATGCAACAAAAGAAACGGATGGTTAAGGAGTCCTCAAATTGGGCAGCTTTCATAAGATGGATTTGATACTAATTTCACCTTGTCATAGAATTTTGCCTCAAACTTTCCAGCTCGGTGATCAGTCGTTGTGACAGCAGATGCATCCTGACCACCTCCTAGAACCACCTGTAAGAGTTCATAAACTTTAATTAACCTTCCCTAAACACTGAAAACAGTCAAAGATTTGTGTGCTGCTTACATGATCAAGAAGTGGAGACATTGCAACTGCATTGACTGGGCGTTCAGTAACATACTTCTTGATAAGTTTTAGTGTCCTGGTATCCCAGAGCTGTAAAATGAAAAATAAAGTTACATTGAAAACACACAAGGCACTTCTGGTTATGTGATGAGTCTGAAATGTCGTCTCACATTGGCAGACTTATCTAATGATCCAGTCAAAAAATGTGACCCATCTGTGGCTTTTGAAAGTGAAGTGATAGGTTTTTTGTGGCCGTTTTCCTTGTCAGATTCTTGAAGAAGTTTCCCAGTCTGTAATTGTAAATTGTAAACAACAACGCATGGAAGTATAAGTCTAAATATTTTAAAGGAAAAGGGAAAAGATTTATTCTTTAGGAAGGATTTGTTCAGAAGTGAGCCAACCTCGGAGTCCCATATACGAATGATTGCATCTTCACCGGCACTAATAATTGTCTTGTTAAGAGGTCCCCAGACTGCTCTGTTAATTCTCCCTTGAGGACCCTTAAGAATGAGAATAGACTCAGAAGTTTCTGGCATTTTAAATAGAACAAATGTAATCCCAAAACGAACTGGAAAATCTCCACAACATTGCAAAATGTGATGAAAACTTACGGCTATCTGGAAACCTAGAAATGGTTTTGATGTGTATGGCAGAAGACAGTCCCATGAAAGGATCAGTGGTTATCACAGCAAGCTTGTCACCAACTGAAAAATCAACAGACCGAGCAGGAGAATCAAAGCTGAATGTGTAAAGTGGAGATCCTGTCTTCACATCCCATAGCTTAGCCGTCTGATCCGCACTTCCCGTTATAAGCTTAGTGGAATCCCCTAAAACAAAGAATAACATCATCTCATTATTTATGATGGCATTCTCAGTAAAACAATCACAACTGTTCTTAATCAAGAGGACACATTGATTCTAATGCTATTCAGACAAGGTATTTCCATGCTGAGACGGAAACGAATTCCACCAAATTCAATCCTTTCTAGCTATAAAAAATCAGGATTGGTTCTATAAACTAGAAAGACAAAGCAGAAGATAATAAGAATAAGAACAAATAATTAGGTGGAAAGGAGGAATAGCTGGAAATATCGCAGGACCAAACGGCGCCGTTGTGGCCACGGTATGTGCCAAGGCGCTCGCCATTATCGGCGAACCAAACAGTGGGATTATGATCCTTGGCGCAGGAGAACAGAAGATCCCCATCTCTGTTATACTTGAGAAACGTCAGCGGCCTTTCATGGCCTTTCATCAATATCGGTCTCATATTGACAAACTTCACTCCAAAGCACAATCCCGGAAAGTTACCCGACAATTTTTACACCGGCAACAGAGATCAGAAATATGGCGGCGATTGCACCACCGGCGGGGTAACCTAAGAAACTGAGTAACCTGTCGTGTTCAAATTACTAGGGCCATAAATATATTTCAAGGTAAGGCCCATTACTGATAAAGCTAAAAACTTGGAAATTCTCAGCTTTCGAATTTCTATTTGGCCCAAAATTCCGAGGCCCGCAGTGAATTCAACGCCTTGTAATTCGATCGTCGTTATGTATAAGTCAATGACGAATTCGTCTTCGAATATTTTTCTTCACTCCTTCACTTTGTGATTTTGACAACGGAATTACTTGTTTGATTGCAGGTTGGATGAATGGAAGCATCGGAAGAAGCCTTATCCGGTAGGCATGGGATGTATGAATAATATCCACACTGCTTGTTCTTGATTTCGGTCCATTTACATTTGGGATGATTTTTTAACGTAATTTTTTCTTCTTTAATATCGTTCATTTTTGAGGCGATTGAAAAGGCTTCAGGTATGAAATCTTACAATGGGGGAAAGTGTAAAGCAAATACCTTTTGCTTATCTGAAAATGATGAGATTTATCAATGTTTTCCATATAATGTTAACAAGTTACGGATAACTTGTTAAGCAAGGCTTGCAGATAACTTCATTAACTACAGAATCCCTTGGCAAGTTTCGGGATATTGTGCAAAATATGGTGGATTTTGAATCCAACTTGTATTTTGAGGTGACACGTTGGATAGAACAAGGAAGAATCAAGCAACACTCAAGATGAGTTAGTTCATGAATTATGGAAGTGGCGTCAGAAGCAGTGATTAATTGTAATAATTAGAAAGATTGCGTGCACTTCTTAAATTTTGTATGTAGTAATATAAAAAATGATGAATGTTGTAAAATGAACACTACTTTTGAATCAAAAAAACAAATTTTACATATCCTCTGTTTTCCCTTGTGTTCAAACCATTCTATACATGGTATCGGAGCAGGCCTAAAAACAAACTCAAATGGGAAAAACAAATCCGCAGGATAGCAAAGGAGAAAAGACACTAGCCACTACCAATGCTTCGATCCGTTGCGCTTGGGAGGCAATGACCATCCTGGCCAAATAATTGTTACGGCATTACTCAGTGGAACCAACTACCGAACATGGCGTCAAGCCATGCAACTCGCGCTCGAAGGAAGGATGAAGCTAGGCTTTGTAACAGGGGAAGTACGTGCACCAGAGCTCACTTCCAACAGCTATCTCATGTGGAAGTCTATTGATTCCATAGTTAAATCATAGATTTTGAACTTCATGATGACAGATATCTCAGAATCTTTCGTCTATTTAACTGATGCACACAGCTTATGGATGGAAATAGAGGAGCGATTTGCTGAAGCTAACGGACCTCTTTTCTCCAAAATCCAATGAGAAATCAACACTATGTCCCAAGGAGCCATGCCAGTCACTGCTTATTTTAACAAACTAAAGACTTTGTGGGAGGAGTTGAATCGTGCTCTTCCACTCCCAATCTGCAAGTGTGAGGCACTCAAAACCTGCAACTGCAACATGACTAAACAGTATGCAGACAGAGACAATTTCATGAAAGTAACACAATTTCTAGGAGGACTTCATGAGTATTACGAAACCATAGTGAACCAAGTCTTAATGATGGAACCGCTAACAAGTCTAAGCAAAGTTTTTGCCATGGTAGGAAAAGTGGAACAACAAAAGATGTCGCAGAATCATATCGGGGACAACACATCTATGACTGCTAAAGCTATGGAATTCATAACCAAAAAAACAAACAAAACTATTGTATCATCCCAAAAGGATCAGCGCAATGCAAAAGGAGGAACAACTGAAGTCAAAAAATGCACGAAGTGCCTTAAAACTGGACACACAGTGGACACATGTTTTGAAATCCATGGAGTTCCAGAGTGGTATAAAACACTGAGAAATGCACAAAAAAAACAGATTCCAAAAGCTTACGCTCACCTGGCAATGAACATCCCACTGGACGTTTCTGGAGAGGAGGGATCAAATGATGCAGATACCACGAACTTCGCAGGGCATATCGACTTCGCAGGTAGCACCTCCTCACTCACAACTGATTCTTTACGTTTTTGCATAGGACCAAAGGCTTGGATAGTGGACACTGGAGCGACAAATCACATGTGTAATGATCTTAGCCTTTTCACAAGAACTTGGCCTCTATCCAAACCCTCACCAATAATCTTGCTTGATGGGACCACACAGTATGTAAAAACAGCAGGAGACATTCACCTTGGCCCATCTCTAATACTTTACGATGCGTTTCATGTCCCATCGTTCAAGTTTAATCTTTTATCCGTGTCAAAATTGATTGAATCTTCCTCATTACAACTAAATTTCTCCAAATCTCAATGTCTTATACATGACCCGAAGACTTCTAGAATTGTTGCATTAGGAACACTTCGGAAACGAGTATATGTTTTAGATCAAAGTTCATTTTGTCCATCAGCCCCTCCACTGCATGGAATTCCCCTCTCATTTTGTGTATCTAAAAACTTTGATCATCACTCTTTTGTATCCAATGATAATGTTGACGCAACATCACCCGATCTAAACATCACTCAAAACAACTATCACCTATGGCACACACGACTGGGGCATCCAGGGTATAAGGTGCTACAAACGCTGTCTCAAACCAAATTAGAACCAGGGGACCCTTGTGATGCCTGTCTTCGGGGAAAAATACAGCGTTTACCCTTCCAATCTAGTGAAATCCGCAGCACTAGAATCTTCGAACTTGTCCACATCGACGTCTGAGGGCCATACCATAAGCCTAGTTTGTAAGGGGCTAGATTCATCCTCACTTTAGTCGATGATTTTAGCCGAAGCACCTGGACTTATCTGATGGCATCCAAAGGGCAGCCCCACAACATCATTGCTTCATTCCTTAAAATGGTCCCAAACCAATTCTCAGTCCATGTCCAAACAATCCGATCTGATAATGGTTCTGAGTTTGTCAATCTTTCATGCCAAACCCTTTTTAATTCATGTGGAGTCATTCATCAAAAAAATGCACTCACACACCACAACAAAATGGTGTTGTCGAGCGAAAACATAAGCATTTGGTCCAAATGGCACGAACCTTGCTTATACACGCCTCATTACCGAACCAATTCTGAGGGGAAGCTATGTTAACCGCCACATATCTTATCAATCGGACTCCAACTCCCCTCATACAATGGAAGTCACCATTTCACAAACTTTTCGGGAAAGATCCTATATATACCCACCTGAAATCATTTGGCTGCTTAGCGTACATATGTAACACCCAGCCTCACCAAGACAAATTCTGCCCTAGAGGAATCAAATGCATCCTCTTGGGGTACTCATCTGATCGAAAAGCTTATAAGATGTTCGATCTAGCAACTCGGAAGATTGTCTTTTCTAGAGATGCTCGAATGTATGAAAATCTGTTTCCATTTCGAAGCCCAGATGTCACACATGCGAATATTCAACCAGAACTTTGTCTGCCCATACCCCCTTCATCTTCACTAATCGAAACAACACCCCTAGAACAGCCCACAGACTCTGAGAATTCAATACTTGAATTGCAAGATCCAATCCTAGAAGGAAATATTACTCCTGATACAGAGAACATACCTGAAGCTATTTCGAACCCCTCTTCAATTGAACCCACAAACTCTGAATTCATTAGAAGAGGCAACCGACAATGCCACCCTCCAATATAGACTTCGGATTATGTCTATGCCACATGGACAAAACCTTTGCTTCCGACAAAACACACCCCTACTGCATTTCCATATACATGCCCAAGCAACCTACCCATTGCACATGTGACTTTTCTCGCCAAAGTGGACGCTATACAGGACCCCACAACCTATTCAGAAGCAACAAAGTCTCCTGAATGGATTACGGCAATGAGCGAGGAACTGGTCGCACTTGAGAAGAATGAGACATGGACCCTGGTGCCACTGCCACACAATAAAAGGGCAATCGGATGTCGATGGGTGTATAAAACTAAACTTCATGCAGACGGAACATTGGCAAAATATAAAGCCCGACTGGTGGCGAAGGGGTACAACCAAGTCGAAGGGCTGGATTATACAGATTGTTTCTCACCCGTAGCGAAGCAAGTAACAGTAAGGGTGATCCTAGCCATGGCCGCTACTCTTGGATGGAAACTTCATCAATTAGACGTGAATAACGCCTTTCTTCATGGAAGATTGAACGAAGAAGTCTATATGGAGGTGCCGGAGGGGATGAGCTCAGCTGAAAAGGGAATGGTATGTAGATTAAGCAAATCTCTGTATGGACTCAAACAGACATCTAGGCAATGGAACGAGAAACTCACCAGACACCTCACTACCATCAATTTTGAACAATCGAGCCACGATCACTGCATGTTCATAAGGCGTGGTGGTGGAAACTTTACTGCCCTTATTGTATATGTTGACGATATACTGGTGACAAGAAACAATCCGAATATCATTGCGGATGTCAAGCAATCTCTGGATGAAACATTTACGATCAAGGATATGGGTCAAGCGACATATTTTCTAGGCTTGGAAATCAGGTATAAGGCGAATAGATTATTCGTCAATCAGCGGCGTTACACACTGGATATTATCTGAGATGTGGGATTAGAGGGAGCAAAACCCACAGCTACTCCCCTTATACCTAGAATTAAGCTCAATAATGAAGACACAGAGCTCATTGATGATCCAGCCTGTTATCGGAGGTTAATAGGGAGACTTTTGTACCTCAATTTTACCAGACCTAATATCAGCCACGCAACACAACAATTGAGTCAATTCATGCAGAAGCCAAGACATTGTCATTGGCAAGCGGGGTTGAATGTGGTGAGGTATCTAAAGGGTACAGCAGACAGTGGACTTGTATATGCCAAAAATGCAATTGTGAACTTGCGAGGCTATTGTGATGCAGATTGGGCATCATGCACTGATACAAGGAGATCCTTAACAGGGTATGGAATCATGCTTGGGTCTTCTCTTATATCTTGGAAGACAAAGAAGCAAACTACGGTATCTAGATCTACTGCGGAGGCAGAGTATCGGAGTCTGGAAGCAGCCGTTTGTGAGCTTAAATGGATATCCTACTTGATGAAGGATTTGAACATCCAATTATCTCTTCCAATTGATATCTACTGCGACAACAGGGCAGCCATCCAAATCTCGTCAAATCCGGTCTTTCATGAGAGAACGAAACATCTAGAAGTGGACTGTCATCTAGTGCCTGATCAATGCAAATCTGTGTTCATTCGACTGAACCATATTTGTAGCAAAGATCAGGCTGCAGACATCTTCACAAAGCAACTACATTCACCAGCGATGTATAGATGTCTGCAAACCTTAAACTTCCAAACATATAAGGAAAGTACAACGTGCAGGGGGAGTGTTGAGAATTCAAGGCTGTGTGACACGTTGGACAGAACAAGGAAGAATCAAGCAACACTCAAGATGAGTTAGTTCATGAATTATGGAAGTGGAATGTCAGAAGCAGTGGTTAATTGTGAAAATTAGAAAGATTGTGTGCACTTCTTAAGCTTTGTATGTAGTAGTATAAAAGATGGTAAATGATGTAAACTGAACACTACTTTTGAATCAAAAAAACAAATTTTACATATCCTCTGTTTTCCCTTGTGCTCAAACCATTCTTTACAGAAACGTGAACGCTGAATAACACATTGAGTTGCGTTTCCTAAACGCAAACCATTAATTATCTCAATTAACAAGCCACTCGATTTTGGGAAGTGCGATTTGGTGTGCAACTCTGTCTTCTTTCCCAAAGTTAAACATTGTGACAAATGCTCTCTGGAATCTTCCCAGACAACAAATTATAAGCCACGTTCAATTGTTCTAAGCTCACCATCTCACCCACTGTCTCCGGCAGCGGCCCAACCAACTTATTAAAACCATCTCACCACTGTCTCGACATATTTCCCACACTCGCCGGAAGGCAACCGTGGAATCCATTACCCGCCGTCACAATCACAGAAACCAGCGAACTGCCGAGATTATCAGGAAACGGAGAATGGAACCAATTGTGGTTGATGAAAATCGCATCCAACGTGGGAAAAAAGCTCCGGCGGAATAGCTCCTTCGAATTCATTAAACCGAATATCCAAATAAACCAATTTCATTGCTGGTTAAGGTCGATTCCAGCAACCAGCGACGGTCCGGACCGACGGGTCGTCCAGCGCCGGAGCACAGAAAACTCCGGTGTAATTACAGATGATCCGACCCAATTCTCCGTAAGACTACAAGGATCTGAAAGAATTGACTTCTTCCATGCCTGCAAAGCAATATAAGGAGATCGAAGAATCTGATTCTCAAACCAGCAGGGAGGGAGGAAAAAAATAGAAGAAAAATGGAATCCTCAATTTAACTTTGGGAAACGGGAGAGAATTATTATACCTATGATCAAACTTCTCAAAATCGAGTGGGCCTGTTAATTGAGATAATTAATGGCTCTCATTTGGGAAACGTGAGTAAACACGAACTTTCGTATATCCCAAACGCGAATCACCCCAAAATATAAGATAGATTCAAAATTCACTATATTTTGCACGATATCCCGGCAAGTCTCCCTCTTTATTTTATATTTATAACTGTTCTTTTCATAAGGCACAACAGAATGTATAAAAAAATACAACTATTTAACATATGTAGTTTCTCTTTTTCAGAATTGGACCATACTTTTCTTAAAGCTACATGCTCTTGAGTGGGTTTTTTCATCAACCAAATGGCTCTAGCCCTTTTGGTTATTTATTTTGAGGGCTCCTAGCAACTCCCATGACAACAAAAAAGGGATCGTTAGACAAAATGGGCTTTGCAGGACTCTATAGGTGGCAATTAAAGGTGTTCCAACAATCAAACTTAGAAACATGACACAATTTGATTTAAAGATGCAAAGATGTGATGTTCAATTTCAGTTTCCTTCGTTGCTAGACAAATACAAATTAGGATTGTATCTAAGTCAATGGTAAGTATGCGTTAGCAAGAGCAAGTCAATATCCACAGTCATGACCAACGAGTCAATTTGAATTAGATGCTGCTTCATAAGGCATTCCATCACTTTTTAGGCTCTGCTTGTCATAAACAACTGCTATAGAGGTCTTCTTGAAACCAACGTCTTCGCTAGCTGTACCATGATAGGATGAGGGTGTCACATTATCGCGATTTCGTGCATGATCCACTTCCATTACTTGCCCAGCTTTCATGTCTAATCCATTGTACCCATTTCCACCAAAACTCATAACGTCAGCACCAGCACTACCATTTAAGTAGGTGGGATAGATTGGACCTGCAACCATGTATGGAAAGAAATTTCCCCTAACACCTGCACCACTCCAGTCATTCCTCGGGCCAAAGGCATAATTGATTCCAGGATTAGGATAACCACCACTATAGATACCAGCTCTATACGGGTAACCAACAATGCTAGCATATCCATTTTGATAATATCCAAATCTTGGTTGGTACGTTGGGTAACTAGCTTGCTGATAAGTATTCAGATTTGGGCTTCCATTATAGCCATAGCTGCTATTGCTAGTTCCATCTTTCGGTACATCCCTTTTAACCTCCATAAGCTTTCCACTCAGTTCATAGAAGTTAGACTGCATAACTTATTCAACAGACCCCTCAGACTCGAAAGTAATAAATCAAAATCCTCTTGTTATGTTGGTCATGTTATCATGCATCACAACTACATCATTAATTCTACCAAACCTTTCGAAATAACCCCTAAAAACTTCTTCAGTTAGATTGGTTGACAAACCCCCTACAAAAATCTTCTTTGTTCGAATCTGGTCGTAATCTATGTAGTTAGTACTATTGTAGTTTCTATTAGATCCTCCGTGAGGAAGTAGCTTATTTTGCTGTTTTCCAGCGAATCGTCCTTTTCACTTCCACCTGTCAGTACTTGTTGGACAAAATATCAGACACCAAATAACCTATACTTAGCAATCTACCTTAACCAATAACATGGTAGTCAGCAATTTGAACACCCATAAAACTCTCTTTTAAGAAAACCGAAGAGTAGTTCACCGAAGTGAAGAAGTGAAACCGATGAAAATTTTCAAGTCCTTTAAAAAAATTTAAAAAACAAAGTTGAAAGGCATATAAACCCATGTAGAGTAAATCTAATAAGAAGTACACCGTTTTGTTGAGAATATGATGAGAGTCCTGCAGCGTACGATCTATGGACGAAGACTCGATGAAGGCAACAAAAGAAGGAGTTTTTTAGTGTGTAATGTGTACAACAATTTTAGATCATTTTTCTTATATTATTAACAATATTTTTTTAAAATATATTATTTTGACAGTCATATTTTTGTTTATGCATATAGCACTGGTCATTTGTACTATTAAATTTTTTTATATATTATTTATTCAATAGTATATTACAATTATTTTGAATAACTTTTATCGGCGATTTCTTCTTTGGTGCCGACCATCTCCTCTGCATCACAAGTGCCGTATTTCCCAAGCTGGGTCTCTGGCAATCGACTGTCAAGAGATGTTCATCTCCATCTCCGACATGCATTTTCAATAAAATGGTCCAAATCGGAAAAGTGGGTTTGGTATTCAACTTCTACCAGAGTAATGATGAGATCTCTGAATCTGAAACACCTTTCAGACATCAGAAATGTACCATTTGCAAGATTCAATGGAGTAGATGTTGGGTGAAGGTCTCCAATTTCTTGAAATAAAGCATCTAAAATGGTGAATCTGAAGCCGTAAGCAGATAGATTTGTAGAAGTTTAGTAAATGAAGGAGAATCAGAACAACATAGGATGTAGATTTGATAAATAGAAAGAATAACAATTTTTTATTCTTTATTTAAGGTCATGTTTTACTGTCTAAAAAGAGTAGTCAGACTATTCATTATTAAATTATAAAACATAAATGTTTGTAGTTTGTACAATGATCAGTGTTATATGCATAAAGAAAAATGTATCAGTGTCAAAATAATATAATTTTAAAAATTACGATTAATAATATAAGATACATGACACTCTTAATTAAAATTTTTTCCCACTACAAGACCCCTAGAAACGCCGGAATTCCTATCCTTGGCAATCACTGAGGTGAGAACCGTACCGTACTTGCAAAAATGCTCCTTAAGAATATCTTCTGTTGTCTCCCACGAAATTCCACCGTGAACAACTTATTGTGGTATGCGTCTACCATATTATCTCCTAATTACCCGAAAGACCAGAGTGGGTAAAAAAGGACACGGAGAACGAAATAGGGCTTGATGTTGCGCAAAATTTATCTGGGATCAGTGAACTAGATTCGGAGGCACAGAAATCACAAATCTACAAATTTAGGAGAATCAATTTTTATCTCAAGTGTTTATATTAAACTAAATAATATAAAATAATAATATTTAAATCTTAAAAAAATATTAATGAACCACATAAATTAAAATCTAAATACAATATTTAAATTCAATTATGATAATTAATCAAACTTTCTACATAAAATTCATCCCTCTTGTAATAAAGTTAATTTTTATTATATATATTGGTNAAACCCGAAATATGGCCAAAATACATACCTTCGACAGTAGGATGCGTTAAATCGAAAACTCCGAAGTTTTGTGGTCGAATGCCCGTGCGGGAAGAGCCGGAAAACGTCGGTCGGGGGAACTCACGTTTGGGGGTTACGATTCGCGATTCGGAAGGTCGAAATTAGGTTTTGCGCGCAGGAGAAAAGATAGAAGAAAAAAAGGGGAAGATTTATAAAATGCAATTCGCGTTAGCCTAACGCGAGCAGAAAGAAGCTCGCGTTAGCCGAAACAAGCCTGAGGCAGTTTCTAAACCTTGTAATCGCGATTGGCTAAATCGACCTTCTTTTGGCGGTCGATTTAGCCAATCGCGATTACAAAAAAAACATTTTTTTTTTAAATTTTATTTTGGCAAACGCGAGTCGCGTTACTCATTCGCGAATTGCGTAAAAAATGCAGTTCGCGATTGGCTAACGCGAATGGAGGTATTTTGTTGGCACTGTTCCGGATCGGTGGTATTTAGCGCAAAACTCCGGGAAACTGCACTTCAACGGTGGTATTTAGGTTGGGGGCGCGCTTTTGTGGACTTCCACTTCCATTATCATATTCATTAATCATACATTTACAGACAAACACCCTTTGGGTAAAATGTTGTAAATTTTTTTTGTGCGTCATTTCTACTCACCACTACCACAAAAACCACCTTCCCCCATTTTCCTCTATTCCTTATGTGGGATTGGCTCATTGAAACGAGATAAGCCTTGATTTTGTAAAAACTCAGTGGGTCGTTTAAAAAATGTCTCCATGACGAGACTTATCATTAAGATCTTAAGAAAGCTGCTTTTGATTGAGTCTGGGGTACGGAAAATTTGTCGTACAACACGGATATTAAATGTACTAGTACTTGACTTTTTTGTGTTCATGGTGTTCGCTTGGTTTCCATCTCTGACATTGTTGAAGTGAAGTTGTTGCTCTACCTTGAATCAATGGCCAGGCGTCATGAATGGCAACTCCCTGCACACTGGTTTCAGGTCTCATTTTGTTTTTATCATTTTTCTCTAAAATTCTGGTTTGTTAAGTGTGGAGATCGGTATTGATATCGATCAATTACACTTAGATGATGATCGGTAATGTAGTCGATCGGGGCATACACGGAAGATGAGATGGTCGGTATTGGTAACGATCGGTTGAGGACCGAAGTACACAATACCAAATGTGACAAAGGGACCGAAGCAATCGGTAGATGACCAAAGCAGGTGATCCGAAGATATGAGATTGAGGCAATCGATCGAGGACCGAACTGAGATATGATGAGGCCCATTGGTCTAAGATATCGACAGTTATGGAAGGAGATATTGAAGGAAATAAGATCATATCAAATCAGTATATATAGACGTATATATATGATTTGATTATGGATAATCATGTATGGAGATATGATCAAATATTAGGAATATTTGTTAATTACCTTAATATCTCAACCACCTCATCTATATAAAGGGTCTTAGGGTTCATTGTCATGTACTTCAATACTATTGTATTCCGAATTTCCTCTTCGTATGTGTGTGTTGTAATCTTTTTAAGTGATAGTGAATTTGGCCGTTTCTGCCGGTCACGTGGTTTTTTCCCATTATGGGTTTCCACGTTAATTTCTTGTGCCGTTGTTTTCTCTTTGCTTTAATTCTAAGAATCTACTTAATCTATCGAGGTTGTTCGCACACGTGTTCAATCCCCAATACGGTTTTCATTTGGTAGATTTTCTCCTGAAATTTGTATTTTTCCTTTTTTGTATGTTGCTTTGTTGCATGAAACATAGATGACCCGAACTTCACAATCCAGTAGCCGATAAATAAGTAGCCGATAAATAAACATGTGGTATTACCAAGAATTAATTTTCAAATTTGTACTTACTTTTCATCTGCTTGTCAAGAAAGGACTTTTTTCTGTATGCCACGTGAATTCATGGCAATCGTTGAATTGCTCTGCCGAAACCCAATTTTGATAGTTTTGCTTAGTATTTGAAGTTCTAAGCGATTATATATTTTACTGCTGATATTTTAGGTAATAGGTAAGCTTCATTCAAAGTTGTCTTAAAAATTGTCAGTGTAAAACATACCAAAATTCAATGTTGATTAGAGCTTGTGTTGCATAAGCGAGCCATCGACTTGCATTTGTATGGTTATTCACATTTCATATTTAGAAAATATTCTTTTTTTCGACATACAGGTTGTGGCCATTACAGTTTTCTTCATATTATCCGTTGCCTTCTATGCCTTTTTTGCTCATTTTCTTGGAAAAGTCCTATATGAGTACATAGCACTAGGTACTTACTTATTCCTTCCTGGTAAGTAACTATGGAGCTCACTCCAATTGTGCAATTCATGCAAGCTCTTCATTTGTCTTCCCTGAATTTTTATTTTGGTTCTTATTATTTATCTTCAGGCACTATCGGTGCTCATACTTTATGTGAGATGCACAACAATAGATCCACATGATCCATGAATTTTCATTGATGCTGATAGGATGTCGTTTCATACATTGCATCCTGGGATAGATTTGCCTGGTAGTGAAAGGCAAATTCCCACAAGTATATTGGAATTGTATAGGTTGTCTTTGCAAATATGCTCAATTGACAATTTTCTTGATTTGGTACTTTGTCTACGACTAAATATCCATCTAAAGTGGAATTGAAGATTGAAATGAATTCTTATACGCATGACTCCTACTGTAATTTCCACACTTGGAGGGTCTATTTGTTGTTTCATTGTGATGGAGGACTGCCGCAAAATTGGATATAGTTTGCAGGAACAAACTGGAGAGGAAGACGCTTTATTCTGCACTTTGTGCAATTCTGAGGTATGAAAGGGTAAAATGTAACTCTCACTCAGATTTGGTTCTCTAAAGCTTTTATTGATACATGTATATTATTGTATATCACAACGTATAATTATATCAAGAAATTCGACCTACAACTACCTTATGATGTTACCAGAAAACCATTCTTTTCAGGTGTGAAAGTACAGCAAACATTGCAGAAGTTGTGACAAATGTGTTGATAGATTTGATCATCACTGTCGTGTGAGATTGATCTTTGTTAAAATATAGAATTCAGAAGTGGATATTCTATTTGCAAGAAGTTGCTCTGATTTTTATAAACTGACAGTGGCTAAATAATTGTGTGGGAAGGAAGAACTACATCTTCTTCATGTGTTTAATGGCTGCAAGCCTCTCCTAGGTAAGTAATATAGTTGCTATTACAGTTTGTCTTTCTGGAAATTATAACAAAGATTTTCTCCTCGCTTTGTCAGCTTGCACTTGAATTTGTTGTAGGTATTTATGTCCTCGTTCGTTGTTTCATCAATGGAAAAGCTACCGAGAATCAAATAGTTGAAAAGCTTGGAAATAGATTCTCTCGCCCTGTTCATTTTCTACTTTATAGGCCCTGTTCACATTTGTTTCTTTTCTAGCAACTGCTCCTCTGGGGGAGTTACTCTTCTTCCATATCATTCTTATTCGAAAGGTACATCCTTCATCTTATGTCCTATTGATAACATGTGTTTTATCTGTGTTGAATATTGATGGATAACACATGCTATCACGACATATGAATATGATGTCGCCATGAGGGCTCAAAGTGAACCTCCAGGGTCATCCTTGGATGGCAGAGATCAGCAACGTTTTCCGTCCTCGCCTACAGGATCTACTGTGACTGGAATGAGTGGAAGAAGTTCTGTTGGAATTGGTCTGCGATACAGAGGCACTTGGTGTACACCACCCAGAATTTTCATGGACCAGCAGGTAGGTGTATACAACTCAAAAGGATTTACGATTTGGCTTTGCTCCCTCCTTATTTTTTGATGATACATGATGAGATTGTTCCTCATTTGGATCCTGGACTACTCCCCTCTACTGTTGATCCAGATGCAGTCCAACCTGACAAAGGAAAGAAAACAACATCTCAACGTGCAGTCAGAGTCAGCGCATGGAAACTTGCGAAACTTGACTCGCCATGAAAGCAAGCGCTAAGGCCAAGGCTACATCGCGGCCCCTAAGTTCACGTCCTCATCATTTTGAAGATGGTAAATCAAGACTATCTCCAACGAGGAGCTCGTACGCACCTAGTCAAGATGACACGGATACGTGCACCCATACTATTAGCAACTTGAGCAATCCAGTTTCTAGTCTCGTGTTAATTGGATATGATACCGGCCATTTTAATCCAATATAGTAGTCATCTACCGCTACCTAGTCTCCCAGAACTGGTGAAGCCAACGACAATTCAAGCTGGATTTATTGGAAGCAAAATAATCAGAGCATTGGAGAGAACATGAGATCTTCGGTGTACTGGGATGCTGAAGCTGGGAGGTTTGTCTCTGACTCTGCTGCCACTAGGAGCATCAGTTCTTCATCACAAAATTTAGCTGCAGAGCTTACATACACTGGTCAATCAATATTCTTTGGTGGTCCAATCGGTGTTCAAAGAAACTCCACCTCGAGTTATTATCAACAAGGCAGGTCTCAGCGAGGAGGACAACTTCCTGTGTTTGTTCCCCGTGTGTGCCAACTCCAGAATCCATTTTCATCCTGACATCAATAATCAACTTGTGTTGATTCTGACAAATAATATTCTAATTTGGAATGTTCAACTCCTTGTACTAGAAAGAGACAACATATCAGCCTCTCATTTTTTTCTCACTAATCAATCCTCTTTTAACCATTGAAGGAAACTGCATGAGAGAAATATGCGCATGACAGTTTTGCCAACATGTAGTATTCATTTATGTCAATTGACAATAATATAAAGTTGTTCTTTCAAATCATACTACATCTACACCGTAAGATTTATGAAGTCATTCATGTAGGATTAAATATGGATGACAATATTCGTTTTTTCACTCCATGAACCCTCAACAAATGAGAAAATTTTTGCAGTAACAGTGTCAAAAAGTAGTACTTGTGTTTTTTTTTATTTGAAACATATCAGTGATGGACAGGTGTCAGACTCGTTGATTGCAATAACTCGGTTTCTATAATGATTGAAACCAAGTTGTCTAATTTTTTTTTAAAAATATTATAAGTAGTTCGGTTCTGTTAAAATAATTAAAAATAATAATCTCCTCTCCTACCATCTTCCACGCATAATAGCATCTTAGTCAAAACAGCACCGCTTCTCCAATTGGAGCTTGAATCACTCACGTATAGGCCATTCTTCTCAAATTGCACTAAAAATGTCCGCCGGAGTTTGATCACCTCCCGACGTTGTCGTAAAACTTCTGGTCCACAGCCGTGATTTCTTCACAACCCATCATCTCAACTCGCTTGTATCCGCACTAATCCTCGCCACCAGTGACCTTTAAATACTTCGCATTCGTCATCTTCTTAGCCGTCTACCTCTACATCATCCCCGAACTTTTTTTTTTCCGGCTAACTCCTACTCATCGGAGCCGGGATATACTGCGAGAAAAACAGAATCCAGTAGCTTACATCTTTAGAGACCATACACAATTTCAGGTGTAGAGATCGGTGTAGTATATACTGCCGATAAACAATTTCAGGTGTAGAGACCGGTGTAGTATACACAATTTCTGGTCAGACCGGTGTAGTAGAATCTAATGACTACACCGGTGTAGTCATTAGATGAAAAAACAGAATTGTGTATACTACACCGGTCTGTAGAGGCTGGCTTAACTCTTACTGGCTAACATCTTTACATCTTTAGCTTACATCTTCCGGGAAATACTGTCGGAAATTTCAGGTGTAGAGACCGGTGACCAGAAAAATAAAATGTAGAGACCATACACAATTTCAGGTGCAGGAAGAATAAGCCAGTCTCTACATTTTTGGGAGCGCTGTTATCCGTGTTATTCTTCCGGCATCCAACATCTTGTTAAGTTTGCGTGTAAATATTGTAAAATGTAGGGATAGTTTAGTCATTAGATTATGTGTGTTTACTGTATAAATGTAATCCAGACAAAATATTATTTTTATCGAATTACAGTTCTAGAACTTTCTTCTCCTCTTTCACCTTTGACGGTTATCCTCAGGGTGTTTTTTCCTTCTTCTGATCAATCTTCTTCACATGGTATCAAAGCCAAATGGCTGAAAACACGATTGTACCGATCACTACGGCGATGGTTCATCGGCGGCGATAATAGTAGCCAATCGACTGGATGGTGGAAACTATAATGCTTGGAAACAAGCGATACTGCTCGCTCTTGGAGCAAAAGAACGTATTGAGTACGTAGATGGAACTATGGCAACTCCACCGTTGATTCTCCAAATTTCAAGGTATGGAGGCGTAACAATTGCTTGGTTAGATCATGGATTCTTAACGCAATGCAGAAGAATATTGCCAAGAGCTTCCTTTATGCTAAAGATGCAAGAGCACTTTGGTTAGATTTGGAAAAACTATACAGTTATTTCCTTGGACCGCAACTATACCACCTTCAACACCAGATTTATCATACAATACAAGGTACATATTCAGTGGTTGTTTATTATAATAAATTGAAGCATTTATGGGATGAATCGGCTGGGCTTGATCCATTACCGTTTCTTGCTGGTGATACTGTGAAATTTTTAGTAGAAAGGGAAGAAATCGCACATATGTTTCAGTTCTTGTCAGGATTGAATGAAGCATATGAGTCTGTCAAGAATCAGATTCTGATAATTGTTCCACTTCCGAACGCAGAAACGGCTTATAGAATGGTGTTACTTGTTGAACGTCAGAAATGTCAAGGTGCTTCTTTCATATCTGGTTCCGCTATGTATGTGAAAACTAACAGTCATGGTACTTATCAGAACAGAGAAACTGGACCTTCCTTGGTTAAACCTGGTGCAAATCAGTTACGATGTGCACATTGCCGAGCAAATGGTCATGATAAAGATCACTGCTTCAAACTGAATGGCTATCCATATTGGTATAAAGAACTTATTGCTAATAAGAAAGGAACGCAACGTTTTCTAACAGGAGATTCACTTATTGCTAATAAAGAACTTACAACCGAGCCTTTTACTATTGACAATGTTGATGTATCAATAAGTGAATCTCCTGTTGAGATGCCTCATGAATTGACAGAGATGATTAATACACAAATTGGAAAGTGTTGCAAATGCAGAGCCTTGGTATCACTGATGATGTCGCTCCACAGATCAATTTGGCCCATATATATGGAGCAGCAGCAGGTACAGAATTATTTGCACACAATTCATCATATGAAAATTATGTTCCTTGGATAATTGACACAGGGGCTTCATCGCATGTTTGTTCATGTGATGTTAAGTTGTTTAATATACGCATGCCACAGTTTGGGCTTAGGGTATGTTTACCGAATGAGAAAAAATTGGTTCCTTCTCAAATTGGAACTTATTGTTTGAGTAATGGTTTGATATTGAATGATGTTATTAAAGTCGAGTCTTTTCGATACAATCTCTTATCAGTTTCGAAGTTGGTAAATGATAATGCAGTTGAGATATTTTTCTGTGGTAACAAATGTGTTATTCAGGACCTTCAGAATAAGCAAGTGGTGGCACAAGAACATATGAAGAATGACCTTTATTTTCTGTATTCAAAAGGCATGACTACTAATGAAACAAATGAAGCTACTTGAGGAATGCTTACTACAGTACTTAAACAAGTTTTTAATGTTGGTATTTTGATGATATTGTTACTGATGTGAATAAATGGTATTTTCTCCTTGGACATACTTCCGATTCTGTGATGAAACATTTACCGATTCATGATTGTTCTAGTAAAGATATATGCCATACTTGCATTATTTCAAAGCATCACATAAGTCCATTTCCTCAAGTTGATCGTAAATCTACACATATTTTTGAGTTAATTCATGTGGACGTTTGGGGACCGTTTCGAGTAGCCTCAACTCATGAAGCTCGATATTTTCTGACGATAGTAGATGACTACAGCAGATCAACCTGGACTTTCTTGCTAAGTGTGAAATCAATGGCAACCAGCATTCTGAAATCGTTTTTTAAAATGACAGAAACGCAGTTTGGAACTTCAATCCAAAGAATCAGATCAGATAATGGAGGAGAATTTACAGGAGCAGCGTGTCAACTGGTATTTCAGAATCATGGATCATTACATGAAAGAACATGTCCCTTTTCTTCTCAATCGAATGGTGTCGTTGAAAGAAAGCACCGACATCTATTAAATGCTGCAAGATCTCTGATGTTCCAGGCCAAGCTACCAAAATACTTCTGGGGAGAAGCTATTTTAACAGCCACATATATTATCAATAAGCTGCCAACTCCACTACTACGATGGAAGACACCCTTTGAACTATTATTCGGGAAAAAGCCGAGTTATGATAATCTACGCATATTTGGATGCTTGGCTTATATTTTGGATACTTCACCGCATTTGGATAAATTCTTGCCTCGAGGAAAGCCTTGTATATTTTTTGGTTATACACAAGCAAAGGTATCTACCGATTTTATGATTTGCAAGAGCATAAGTATTTGGTCTCAAGAGATGCAACTTTTGCCGACTATATTTTCTTTCAGATCTATTTCTTTGCAGAGTAGTGCCTCACTTCTCACAACTATGGCACTGCGGACACATGATCAAGATGGGCCATATGTTGAAATTGTTGAACCATAATATGTGGCCTCCCAGAACCAAAGTAATGATGATAATGTATTTGAATCAATTCCTTCCCAGGATCAGATTAATGCTGCTGATATATCTGAGTTCGTCCAACTGACAGTGGAATTCACACATGAATCAGAATCAGCCTCTATTGATAATCATCAGGATTAGAGCAGTGCATATAATAGCACAAATACTTAGCATAATCTAATTTCTAATCACAATTTATTAATTCCCACTCGACAGTCCACTAGACAACGGAAGGCACCTGGATGGTTATCAGAATAAGTTTCTTTAGTAGTAAAAGATGAAAATGGCTTGTCTAACTTGCCTTCCTCAATGTCTAAAGAATATGTGAATTTTATAGGAAACATTGATGTTATAAAAGAACCATCCACTTATTCAGAAGCAGTTGCAAATCCTATGTGGAAGACAACCATGGAAGTGGAGCTAGCAGCGCTGGAAGCTAATGGCACTTGGGAATTATGTGATCTCCCACCAGGAAAATCTGCAGTTGGTTGTCGGTGGATATACAAAACAAAACTGAACCCGGATGGCACAATAAATAAGTATAAAGCAAGATTAGTTGAAAAGGGATACACTCAAGTCGAAGGAGTGGATTATCATGTCGTATTCTCTCCGGTAGCCAAGATCACAACGGTTAGATTATTTCTTGCACTGGCAACTAGTAAAGGATGGAATTTATGTCAAATGGACGTCAACAATGCATTCTTGCATGGTTTCTTGGATGAAGAGGTTTATATGAAACAACCACTTGGATATTCTAGAACTGATAATTCAAAGGTATGTAAGCTTTTACGATCATTATATGGCCTTAAACAAGCGTCTAGACAATGGAATCTTGAGTTGTCATCTACATTATGTAATCACGGGTTCACGCAATCATCACATGATCCGTGTTTATTTAGTCGAATGGATGGTTCAAGGTGCTTATTCCTTCTTACTTATGTGGATGAAATCTTGGTAACATGAAGTGATGATGATGGAATAAATGAGATCAAATCTTTCCTCCATGATAAATTTACTATCAAAGATCTTGGATCTACAAAATATTTTTTGGGACTAGAAATATATCGAGATTTTACAGGGATGTACGTCAATCAGCGGAAATACATCATGCATATAATCCAGGATACAAACCAATGTGAGGCAGCACCATCAATTACACCTCTACCACCAGGAATCAAGTTTTTTGAGGCAAGGAATGATGATGATATTTTACTTGATCCACAACCATATCGAAGATTAGTTGGTCGGCTGTTATATCTCTCATACACCAGGCCAGATATTGTGTTTGCCACACAACAACTCAGTCAATACCTTGGGACACCTACTAGAGAGCATTGGAATGGAGCCATTCATGTAGTAGGTTATCTGAAAGGGACTGCAACTGTTGGTTTGCTATACTCTTCATCTAGTGAGCTTAAACTTACAAGTTATTGTGATGCGGACTGGGCTTCATACAGCGATACACAAAGATCTCTTATTGGATATTGTGTGTTTCTTGGGAGTTCTTTAATTTCTTGGAAGACTAAGAAACAAAATATGGTGTCGCGAAGCTCGGTTGAAGCGGAATACAGAAGAATGGCGGCAACAACCTGTGATTTGAAATGGCTCACTTACATACTCTATGATTTACAAGTCTCCGTCCCTCTGCCCATAACTGTTTAGAGTGCCAGCAAAGCCGCTATACAAATTTCAGAGAATGCAGTCTTCCATGAAAGAATTAAGCACCTCGACATTGATTGTTATCTTGTACGAGATCATTGCCAGAATGGATTTCTAAAACCAACACACATTCGAACATGGGAACAAGTGGCTGATATGTTCACAAAGTCTTTTCCAACAACCTTTTGTGGAAGATTAATGGGAAAGTTGAATCTCTGCAGCCTGGATCATGATGTGTCTAATTCTCAAGACGTTTCGTCTTGACGGGGGCATGTTAAGTTTGCGTGTAAATATTGTAAAATGTAGGGATAGTTTATTCATTAGATTATGTGTGTTTACTGTATAAATGTAATCCATACATAGCATTATTTTTATCGAATTACAGTTCCAGAACTTTCTTCTCCTCTTTCCCCTTTGACGGTTATCCTTAGGGTGGTTTTTCCTTCTTCTGGTCAATCTTCTTCACACATCTTTATCGGAATTCTCGATGAAGATAAACAAGGGATTAGATCAGTAGCTCCACATGCTTTCTCATGGTTTGTCAAGTTCTCACGGTTTCTTGCCTGTTTTCTCTTCCGTTGTAGGTTTTCTTTCCGGTTTTGTACAACTCCTGGAGGATGTCGAGCTTACTGGAATGGGTAAGTAGCGAATTTGCAGCGGTGGAGGTTGGCCTGAAAATGGTAGAAATCGGCAATGGTTTGGCCGTAGTGAATTTGGGTCTTTGGAGATTTAATTTGATTGGGTTTCTGCTGCCGTTTTTTCTTCCTAAGGCTTTGAAAAACTACTATTTAGAATCCTAAAAACAAGAAATAGCAGAAATGAAGAGGTTTTCATGGCAGATTAGTTTAAATTCACGTATCTAATTTTTTTTCTAAAAAAAATTAGTATCTTTGTTTCTGTGTTTATAGAAACCGAGCTAGTGAAACGTCTATCACTACTATTTTGATGATACGACATGTGTTAGTTTTTTTTAAAAAAAATCAGTGCCTTAATACTTTTTTCGAGTCTGACACTGCTATGGCCTGCAAAAAACTCCTCAACAAAGTAATATGATAAACAGAATCATGATTCAAACTTAACTCTGAACAAACAAGTAATGTGATAAATTGAATCATGGTTCAACACTCTTGGAAAACCAATGCATCAATTATAAAATATGGAGCCCATGATTTCTTTTCCTCCCTATACTATCTTAACGTTTATCACATTTCATCTAAGAAGAAAACTAGCAGAATGGATATCCCTCTGTTTGCAAGTTTATGAAACATTTTATTGAGTTTTTATCTTTGTTTGTTCCGTTCACTTGATGTAAATGTAAAGACACCAATATTTACATGGAACCCGAGTGCCGGGAGAAAACCACGAGCCAATGAACCCTTGACTAATCCACTAAAACAATTACAACACAAGTTACAAGCCAAACCAAGACAAACATTCATCAAACCATGTGAGTAGTCCCACCTTAGAATCACGAGCAACCTCTCGGATGATACTCAGAGCTTCACCGGAGCTTCAAGGTACACTAATCTTCTCAAAGCTGAACTCTTGTGTAAGGTCAATAAACAATACAATACTTTCTCAAGGTAAATAAAATATAATATATAGTTCATTAGTTACAATTGTTTTGATATTTTAAAATTGTGGTAGTGTTGTAATGAGTTATTTATACTCTTAAAATCTTATGGTTGGGTGACATCGATAATTTACTAATGTGATTTAAATTGTAGGACATATATTGTACTCGAACCAAATAAGTCATGTTTTATTCTAAAAAATAGGTTAAATATGCAACAAATAGAAGAAAACTTAGCAAATAAGAAACCTAGACTTGTATCTCATGGAGGAGTGAGATTTCGACGAAACCAGAGAGGAAGATTCATTCCTAGGGTAATTTTGAGCTTAGAAAACGTAAAATAAAGGGAGAAAACTAAATGTAAGTGACATGATTGAGATTTACAAGTTAAATACAATTTCTGCATTTTCTGTGATATTTGTTGATTTTCATGAATTGACTGTTACTAGTTGGCTACGAATTTTAGGATGAAACTTGCATGGTTTGTTCCTTGTTGAATCTAGTTTCTACATATGTTGAGTTTACAGGAAGAGAAACACATGTTAAAAAGTTATGATATGTTTTCTAAACCCTCGTAAAACTGTTCCTCTATTTATAGAGTTTCTGTTAATGGCTTTTTACGAAACGTTTGAGTGTTCTGATGAATTTATGTCTTCTTATGATGTTTTAGATTGTTGAAGTAGATTTCCAATGAGTATTTTTACATTAACTTTTAAGTTTATTTGAGCCCTCAAATTCTGTCTGGTATTTTGTGTCGCTGGACTGTACCTAAAAATCAGCAAATCGTTTTTATGTGTAAATTTCTTGTTTTGTGAAAATTCGAGGAGGGGTGGATGCACAATCCTGGCAACATGGTTTTACCATGGAATTAGCCACAAACCATGCTAGATTTCGGCAACATGAAAGTGGACATGGCCAAAATTATGATTAAGAGGATCCCAAACATGTTATGTTGGCATATTCATGTGTTGTGAAGAGGTGTGACTCATTCTAATCAATATTTGAGTATTGCTTCTTATGTTATTGATCCTTGGTGATGCCTAACCCAAGGGTTAAGACGGGTTACCGGGCTCGCCATTCCGGTATTGAAAGATAAAGAAAAGTGCAGTCTATACATGTTTATATTTCTTATGTCAATGCTTTAATTGTTTTGCTTCTATATGTTTGTTGTTTCTGTATTTTCTCTTAGTATAGTCTCATGACTACTCATCCCTCACCAGGTAAAGACGACACGAAGATTTAATTAGGTCGATCGGTTTGCACAAGCCAAGAAAGAGTAAAGAGTTGTGTGTAGCTTTTGTTTCTGTGTTTTGTTATGTTCAGTCTTGCGCTGTTTTGTTGTTGTTTTGTAAATAGTTAACTTGTAATGTTTTGAAGTCTAGGAAATGGCTTGATGTTTAACTTATGTATATTAAAGTGTTTTGGTATAATAAATTATGTTTACTTATAACTATACAAATAAATTAGTTTATGAAAATAATAAGAATATGTATGACATTGTACTCTATTTTATAGAGTACGACATCATGTCTCACTTTATATTATAGTTATATATATAGTATGGGGCATGACATCTTGTGTCAAAGATCAATCTGAAAGAAGATGACAAAAAAAGCAACCCCTGCATGTTGCTTCATTCCTACTGTTATATCCAATTTTGATTAATTTCTCAAATTGGACCTGGACTTCTCTTCTTAGGCCAATCCCTTTCAACCTAAGTTGTAACTCATGGTTGGATATGGGCTTCTAACCCAACATTCTCCTTTTCCAAGGATTCGTGTTTCCTTCCTGTCACACTCTTGGTCATCATATCAGTTAGATTGTCTTCCGTATGGACCTTCATCAGAACCAATGATTTTCATTCATCACTTCCCTTATCCAATGATATATAATATCCACATGTTTTGTTCTTGAGTGAAATGCTGGATTTTTGCACAACTCAAGTGTACTCTGATTATCACAGTAGAGCAGAGGTTCCAATCCTGTTACTCAGGATGATCTTTGAAGCCAGACAATATCTTTTCCAGCCTCAGTGATGGCCATATATTCAGCTTCGGTTGTAGAAAGTGACACACACTTCTGTAACTTTGTACTCCACGACATGGCAGCTCTTCCCAGTATACATACATGTCCAGAAGTTGATTTTCTCGTGTCAGGATCTCCAGCGAATTCAGAGTCACAGAAACTGATCAATCTCAATTCATTTCCAGCATTGAATTTGAGTCCAATGTTTTTGGTACCTTTCAGATATCTTAGTAGCCATTTTGCTGCCTCCCAATGATCTTTGCCGGGATTGGATAAGTACCTGCTTAATACACCAACAACAAATGAAATATCAGGTCTAGAGCAAACCATCAAGTACATCAAACTACCAACAAGAGATGAGTAAGAGACAAGTGTGATATCTTGATGATCCTTTTTTGTCTTTGAACTTGAGCTTCTGCTTAATCTGAATTGAGTTCCTAATGGGACGCTCACTTCCTTAGCATTCTCCATATTGAATTTGTTCAACAATTGCTCAACGTACCTCTGTTGGTGAACAAAGATCTCCTTGTTGGCTCTATTTCTCACTATACTCATTCCCAAGATTCTGCTTATTGCTCCCATGTCTTTCATTTCGAAAGTTTGAGATAAACTCATCTTCAAGTCCTTAATAAGTTGCAAATCATGTTCTATCAGCAACATATCATCCACATAAATCAATAACAACATGAATTTATCCTTGCTGAAAGCTTTCATGTAGACACAATGATCATCCTTTGATCTTTCAAATTTAATCTCCTTCATGAACAAATCAAATTTCAAATACCATTGTTTTGGAGCTTGCTTGAGTCCATAGAGACTCCTCAATATACATACCATGTTCTCTTTTCCTTTTTCAACAAAGCCCTCAGGTTGATGCATATACAACTCATCTTCTACATCTCCATGTAGAAATGTTGTTTTGACATCAAGTTGTTCTATTTCCAAGTCTAAATGTGCTGTAATTGTCAATGCTGTTCTGATAGTAACTAGCTTAACCAATGGACTAAATACTTCTTCAAAATCAATTCATTTCTTTTTACCGAAACCTTTCACAACAAGCCTCGCTTTGAATCTGATGCTGCCATCCGCTTCAAGCTTATGTTTAAATATCCATTTTTTGTGTAGAATCTTCCTTCCAACTGGTGCTTCCACAATATCATAAGTTTGGTTCTTCTCAAGTGATGAAAGTTCCTCATTCATGGTTTTGATCCATTTTTCGGAGTCTTTCATATTCAAAGCTTCTTGAAAGTTTCAGGCTCTTCATGTTCTGAAATCAAAACATAATCTGTGGCATGATATTTGTTGGAAGGATGTCTGACCTTGCTAGATCTTCTCAACTCCAACTGATCCATTTGTCCCTCAGTTTGAGATTCATTCTGTAGCTCAACTGGTTGCTCCCTTGGTTCTGAAAATGAATCTTGTGGATTTCCAAATTCTAAATTTTTCTTAGACAATTTTTCCAACTCAACTGTAGGTTCTGAATCTTCTTACCTCTGACTTTCCTTTGACAAATGGGAAATATTCTCATTTTCAAAGAATACAACATCTCTTGATCTCACTAATTTCTTCTCTGTTGGATTCCAAAAACAATATCCAAACTCATTTTCTCCATCGCCAATGAATATACAGGTATGAGAGTGTCAGTCTAATTTCTTCCTTTGATCCTTTGGAGTTAATACACTTGCTTTGCATCCAAATACTCTAAAGTGTTCCAACTTCGGTTTCTTCCCATTCCATAGCTCTCTGGTGTCTTAAAATCAATAGAGGCTAAAGGGGATCGATTCCTGAGATAACAAGCAGCAATTAAAGCTTCTCCCCAAAAAATCTTTGGTAGCTTAGCGGTTGATATCATACATCTGACTTTATCTAACAATGTTCGATTTAATCTCTCTACAATACCATTTTGTTGAGGAGTCCCAAGCTCAATTTTTATATGCTTGATCCCTCTTTCATTACAATAGGCAGCACACTTAAGATATGTGTACTCTCCACCATTATCACTCCTCAAGTACTTGTGTTTCTTGCATTTCTCCCTCTCTACCATATGCTGAAAATCCCTAAATTTTGTAAAAGCTTTGTTCTTTGTTATGATAGGATAAATCCATGCCTTCTTAGTAGCATCATCAACGAATTATACAAAGTATTTCTTCCCTCCAAATGATTCAACATACATTTCACCACAAATATCACTCTATATCAGCTCCAATGCTTCTGATTTTTTGACTGATGGAATTCTAAAGGCTACTCTGTGTTGTTTGCCCTTTCAGCAGTCCTCACAATTCTTATGATCATCCATCTGGTGGTCTGGAATTAAATCTTGCTTAATCAGATGTTTCATTCCTTCAGCATTTAAGTAAGCAAGCCTCTGATGCCATAATTGTGTTGAAGTTTCACAAGCTGCAGTTGTTGTAGTGGATTGCATTTGAGTGTCCATTTCAGTCCTATATAGGGTACATTCTAGACTTCCTTTTGCAACTATCAGTGATCCTTTCACAAATTTCCAGTTGCCACTTCCACATATGCTTGTATATCCCTCTTGATAAAAAAACGTTTCCAGAAACAGATTCAATCTCAGAGTTGGTATGTGTCTCATTTGATTCAGAATCAGTTTTACCCCTATGTTTGTCACCATTTCAATGGTTCCCACTTCAATTATTTCAATCGCGCTCGAATTCCCTATTTTAACCATACCAAAGTGTCATTCTTTATAACTTTTGAAGGAGCTTCTATCTGGAGTTGTATGGTATGAAGCCGGTGTGTCAAATACCCACTCTTGTGTTCCAATATGGGAAATGTTTAGTTCCTCAGCTGATAGAACAATCAGTTCATCACCGTTGGTGGTTGCAACTGAGTTGGCTTCCTCTGGTTCCTTCTTCTTTTCTTTCTTATGCAATTCAAAAGCTCTCTTGAAGTGTATGCAATTCTTTTTCAGATGTTCTACCACTCCACAATGGTAGCAGGCTCAAGTTTCAGCTCCAGAGGCAGGTGACTTCGACCTTCCAACATATTTATCATGTTTGGCTTTGCCTCTCTTATAAGAGGATTTGTTGTGATGTTTGCCTGATCTTTCTGTGGCTGCTATCATTTCTTTGTCATACTTTGTGTCTCTCCTCCATTCTTCTTCATTTAGAAGACTTTCAACCACAACTACAAATGACAATGTAGGCGATGAATTGCTCAAAGTGACCACTACGGTCTCCCATGAATCTAGAAGCGTTCCAAGAAGTAACAGAGCTTGTAACAAATCATCCAACTTCAAGCTTGCCCTGGTCATTTTATTCACCAGGTCTTGAAACTGATTCAAATGCTCAACCATAGGTTTAACATCAGCATATCGAAGATTCACAAGCTTCTTTATCGTTCCCACTTTGTTCTGAATATTTTTCCTCTCACATATTGTTTGAAGTTTGTCCCACATAGACTTTGCTTCTGTCTCTTCTTCTATGTGGTGAAATTGACTCATGTCTATCCATGATCTAATGTATGCATCGGCTTTCTTGTTCATCATATTCCATCATGTAGCATCTGTCTTCTCTGGTTTTTCCTTTGATTCAATAACAGTCCACACATCTCGACATGAAAGCAGATCCTCCATCTTAACTTTCCATATTGAGCAGTTGCTAGATGTTAGCTTGATCATTCGTACAGCCGTATCATCCATTCGTCTTAGAATCAATGTCGCAGAATCAAAATAGCGCTCTGATACCACTTGTTAACTTTTATCACATTTCACCTAAGAAGAAAACCAGCAGAATGGATATCCCTCTGTTTGCAAGTTTCTGAAACAATTTTCTGAGATTTTGTAATAGCCAGGAAAAATGTATGATGGAACAAATAGTAGGGAATGTAGTGATAAAGTCTAAACAAGGAATAACGAGGGATACAGGANTTACTGAATCAAATCAGGACCTTGAATTGGTCTAACTGATGGAATTCTAAAGGCTTCTGCCTTCGTGGGCTGAAAAGTAGTGAACCCACAATATTTAAATTGGGGCTCCTGCACCTTTCTGAAGAAGATTTATCATTTGCTTTCTATTTTTCTGAAGGCGTCGTTTGAGTTCTTGATTTCTCTCTGCTTGTTTCTTGACTGTTCTAAGTCTGCTTGCCTCTGTCTATTCTTGAGCGTTGAGAGTTGAGTTTCTTTACTGAAACTTCAACTACGCAGGCACTGAGTTCTTGAGGTGCTTGTAAGATTCTTTAGAGTTGGAAATTGTTCTTATTCACCAATTCAACTTGGATTGTTTGCCAGCTGTTTCGTGATTGTCATAGAAAACATATCTTTAACATCTGGTTCCAAGTCTGTGAATGAAAATGTGGAAGCTTTCTGTAACTTGAGATTTTTGTGCACTTAAAGAATTTGAAAAACGTGAGATTCTTGGTATGAGGTTCACAGGACCAAGAATTTGTGCACTTATTAGACTTTTACTAGAAGTTTACTAACTGCTTTTTGAGTTCACAGGTTAACTTAAGAACACATCTAAAGTCTTCGTATCTGTTTAAGATCTGAAGAAAGGTTCAGATCTAGATCATGGTAACAACACTCTGTGAGGACGGTAAAACTGAGTACTCCTTAAACATAATCTTGAGTATTGAGATTTAATATTTATGGCATGTTTGGTTGTTGCATGCCTGATGTTTTTAGTTGTGTTCTAAGTGTAAGAACATTGCTAAGCCTTTATGTTTAGTGAAAACTGTAGGATCCTATAGTGATTGTCAAAACGATTGATTCTAAGTTAATAATAACGATCAGATACTACTTAAAAGTCTTTGTGTTATTTACAGCTTTTTGAAAGTATAACTTAAGTATGATTAAATTATAAAACTAGTTATTAAGAAATATCCAACACTATAGAGGAAGAAATAAAACTTGTGGTAGGTGGACATCATAAGTCCCCATGCCCTAGGATAACCCATGTTTTTTTATAACTTTTTGGATCGTTCTGAAGTCGAACTTCATTGCTGCAAGAAAGGACTTCGAGAAAAATAAAATTTGTGAATCGAGATTTTGTGACCCTCCATATCTCCAAAAAGTTATCCTTTGTTCATTGAGGACTTTAGATCAATCAGCCTCTTGGGTATCATTTTATACGATTGTGACTAAAATCTTGACTAAGAGACTAATTTTTAGACCAAGTTTGTCATCTACAAATGGATTTCTTAAAAGGTGAGAAAATTACATATGGTGTTAATAAAAATGAAATGGTCTCATGCAAAAATGTCTAAGTCACTTCAATTGTTCAAGACTAGACTTTCTAAATGCTTTTGACAATCTCAATTTAAATTTTGTCATGACTCACTCCTATTGGGTCACCATTCACTTTTAACTAGTATAGAATGGTCCGTTTTTTATCAAAGTCGACTCTTAGAGCTTGCAACACAACTATCACAATTTTACTTTGTTCCTAGCACATAAAAACTTCATAGTGGTCATCTATCCTGGGATTTATTATGGGCAATGACGCTTAACTTTCTCGTTTAAATGGAATTCGAACCACTTTTGCTAGGAAAATTGCATCGTACTAATTTTCTACGAATCCTTCATTTAAGTTCTAATAATTCTTCGTTAGCAATCGATGTTATGATTTATCTAAGTTGGCCACAACCCTCCGATGGCTCAAATGTCATGATCCTCACCTCTAGTCTCATGATTTACTTGTTAGGAATGGAATTTGAGTGATAGTCTAAGGGCTAATATCGTTCAACATGGAAGGTCGACTGAGGAAACCTAACATAAAGCGGTGATGTTGATCGACTTGATCGGTCTCGTCGATCGATCAAGGATATCAATTGGACGATTGTGATGAGTCTATTTGATAGTGATCGAATTGTACTGAGACGATGTATCTTATTGGCTACATATATAGAAAAAGATACAAATGTATGTTGTTAGATACATATATAAAAGAATATATAGAGATATATCTTATTAGCTAAATATATGGAAGAATTACATGGTTATCTTGTTAGATCATGTATGGAAAAAAGATATATAAATATATTTTGTTACTTAAATATATGGAAGATGTACTCAAAGATATTGAATGATAATATTGCAGAATATTCGGTATAATATTATCTAGATTAGATCATAATTTGGACTCTGTAAATAGTGTACCTCATGAATACAATTGTAATCAATCAATCAAAAGCATAACATATTGTTCCATATTCTTCTTGTGATAGTGAGTTCACGATCGAGATTTATCGATCACATGGCTTTTCCCGGTTTTGAGTTTCCATGTTAAGTGTGTAGATTGATATTGTTGTCAATTGGATACACTTGGATGATTATCAACGTTGTGGTCAATCGAGCACACTTAGAGGACGACCGATATTGGTGCTGATAAGTCAATACGACCGAACACGCAATCGTTGGAGGACGAATTGAGATATGTTGCAATCCATTGGTCTATGATGGGCGTCAGTTAAGAAAACAAGATCATATCAAATTAGTATATATAAACGCATATATATGATTTGATTATGAAAAATTATATATATATAAATGATGAGAACTCTAGGACCGGGTACCCTGCAATGGGTGAGGCCCGATAACGGTTGGGCCAATTTAAATAATCAAAACGAATTCTCACAGCCCAATTACACCTTTAGGAAGAGTGGCCCGATGTTCAACACGGAGGACCGAAGATAACCTTAGTGAAAATAAGCGTTATCTGCCAGCTGGCTCCGAGGTTCGGTCCGAACGGTTACAAAACGGTTACAGGCTCACGCGTTCTACGCTTCGGGCCCTGTCACGTTTATCATGCTTCGGGCCCGATCACGCAGACCACGCATCGGTCCCAGCCTCGTTTTACATCCTGCGGTTACAGGACGTGGATTACACTCGCCGGCAACTCTATAAATACAGGGCAAGACGAAGGAAAAGAGAGGACCCTTTGGATGCAGAAGAACATGCTGTTACGCTGTCGAATTCTTCTTGCTTTCTTTACCTCGTCATTTTCATTAACCTGTTTGTATGAACTTTGATTCATTTCTTTAGTGAGTAGGCTAAGAGCATAATCAGCTCTTAGTCGAGTGGTTTTCACCACAGTTCACGGGGTTTCCACTATAAATTGTCGTGTATTTACTTTGATTTTCTAGCTTTCAATCGTCTTCATATTTTAAAGAAATCAGAACCGAGTTCGTTATTTGAACGAACCGGACGACTGTTGGTACCCCCTAAAAATGGACCATAACAATAAATAATAAAATATTAATAAATATTTGTTAGTTACCTTAATTATCTTTAACCACCTCATCTATATAAATAGGTCTTAGAGTTTATTGTCAAACACTCTTATCAAAAAAATCCTAAAAGAGTAAATATATCACAATAATTGTATAGTTGTTCATTATAGGTTCATAATTAAGAAGATTTGTATCGTGACGCTTATAATCATAATCGTTGTTGTCAGCAAATTCGCGAAAAATCAAATGTGTATCAATTACTTTCCCCATATTCATGGGATGGTAATACTTCAACTTCGGGATCATAGGTCACATTCAAATCAAAATTAACTTCTATAATCAATAAATATGTAAAAAATCTTAAGCCACCGGGATATTTTAATGAATTGAAATGAATACATGTTAGTCAATAGTACTCAAGATAATTTTTTCCTACTTGCCCGGATGTGTTGAAATTTACCCTTAGATATGTTTGCTCCTCACTATTGACGCTGTCGTGAAAATAGCCACACGAAGAACTTAAACTTCCAAACGATAGATCCATTATGAACAAAATTTCTAAACAATAGATGAATTTAAACTTTGTAGTATATTATTTCAAGAGGCATTATATATTTATTGAGGTTGATTGCAATTATTTTACTATATCTTATCCCACAGAATGATTGAACTTGTCTAATCATTTTTTTTATATTTCAAAAATTGAGCTCGATATCACATAAATATAACTCAAATCAAATTAATATTAAAAATATTGGATTCTAATATAAACCTAGCTAAGACGATTCCATGCGTAAATTCGGACTTGGAATTTTTCCCAATATTTATTGTTTCGGTCAGAATCTCCCTCTCCCCAATGACATGATCAATCACCAGCAGCGAACTCCAAAGGCTTCCAGCTTCTCGTGCGTGGATTTTGCCTCTAGGTTTGGTTTTAGGGCAATTTGGTTAATGGGTAAATCGTCGGCTTATTCCTCTGCTTCTTTGGCAGCATGTATTCTTCCAACTGCAGGAATGCCAGGGATAATTCGAGCTCCGATTCCGTGATGGTCGGAGGGTGTTCCAGTAGAGGGGATTCGGATTCGGATCCGGGTCCTCGGGAAATTGTTGTGGAGGGGCACCCTGGTGGTCTCTTGAAGGCAGATTTCAGCGCTCTTGACTCAGCTGGGACCGTTGTTCCGTCAAACGATAGGAAAACAGCGGGTGATGTGTGGAGAGATATTATAGCGCGGAAAAATATTCAACAGAAGCCAAAAGAGGAGATGATGACCTTAGAGGAATTTCTGCTAGAGGCGGACGCCGTGGAGGAGACGGGTACGGCGTCCACTTCGACGGGCGTAGTGGGTGTCAAGGTAGAGAGCGTTGATGAGGATAAATCTGGAGTGATTGGAATTGGTGTTGGGGCTTTCCAGGGAGTGAGAAGGAAGACAAGTACGATTTCGTTGGATCCGTTGGATAAGGCGTCTCTGCAAAGGCAAAAAAGGATGATTAAGAACCGGGAGTCGGCCGCGAGATCTAGAGAGCGAAAGCAGGTTTGGATTGGTTTCGGAATTTTTTTCTAAGTTCTCTTCCTTTGTAGGCACTTATATGATCTATGTTTTCTTTTCTTTTCTTTTCTTTTCTTTTCTTTTCTTTTCTTGCTTACATTACATTAGGCATATCAAGTTGAATTGGAGACGATGGCGATGAGACTGGAGGAAGAGAATATGCAACTTGTGCGAGAGAAGGTAACCCAACGTATGGCTTAGGATATGATTCTTTTAATCATATGTAAACAATCACCCTGTATATGCGTGTTCATATATTTCCAGTTCCGCTATGATTTCCCGAGGTTATGCAATTGCTGCTCACTCGATCGATCCATTTATTTGTTTTACTGAGCACTACATATTTTGAGATGAGATGTTATGCGTGTTTTTGGCTCTTATAAATTTCTTCTGCATTACAGGCCGAGAGAGCGAAGAAGAGGTACAAGCAGGTTGTTTTTTCCAGTGTTTTAAAAATAGTCAGCCTCGGTAGTTAAAATATATTTACTTGGTTTGCTGTTGCAGCTTATGGAAAATGTGATTCCTTTAACTGAAAAAACACAAGCTTCTTGCTGTGCTGTTAGAAGAGTTCGCTCCACGGAGTGGTGATGCGCTTTACAATACACACTCACTCTGGCGATAGGCATCTCTATCAGTAACACTCTGATGAATTAATTATGTATGAGAAATGTGGGTAGTTAATATTAATTTCGGATTTTGAACTGAACATTAGTCAAATGCAGAGGAAAGTGTGAAGAAACTATAAGAGCAATGAAGGAAATATATTACAATGAGGCAAAACTGCTTGTTGAGAGAAAAACTGATTAAAATGTACAACCCTAAACTATATCTATACTCTATCAATTTATCATATAACCCTAACAATACATTAATTACAAATAATACATTACTCTTCAATAATATAAATGGAAACGATTAAATATTTATAGAAAAAAAAATCTAAATATTTAATATTTTTTAATTTATTCAAAATTATCTCCGTAAATTTTGATAACTCAAATTAATTCTTCCATAAATTTAGTATATTTCTTAATTAGAGGTTTGATTCGATCTATTCTTAATTAACGGAATTATTTCTGTTATTAACAAATATAAGAAACGATGGCAATCATCCAATTGTCTTTATTCCATTTCAGAAGCTGAGGATAACTCCTATGATTATTCTGTAATTAACTTTGATCCAAATTTCAACATGTATTATATTAAGAATTGGAATTTATTAATCATCTCTAGCCCAATACTTTGACGAAAGTTCATAAATATTACAGATATATTAATATTATGTAGCCCAATACTTTGACGAAAGCTCATTAATATTACGGATATATTAATATTATGTAGCCCAATACATTGTCGAAAGCCCGTAAGTGAAGGCCCACATCAAACAAATATTAGGAGAGGAAGAGAGGAGTAAAGGTGAAAAAATTGGTTCTCTATCGATTAAATCTCTTGGCTTCTCAGACCCTAGAATCGGCTGTAATGGCGACGCCGATGGTGGAAGACAACTTTGAGGATGATCAGCTTTCTTCAATGACGACCGAGGACATCCAGCGGGCTTCTCGCCTTCTTGATAATGAAATACGGATTTTAAAGGTTTCCCTTTTTATCCAAATTTTGTTAATATATGGGAGAAGGTCGATACCCCACGATCGCTGTATTAATACTGGATTTGCTTTTTTTTCTTTTAGGAAGAGCTACAGCGTACGAACCTGGAGCTTGAGTCGTTCAAGGAGAAGACTAAAGAAAACCAAGAAAAAATCAAGTTGAACAAGCAGCTTCCTTACTTGGTTGGCAATATTGTTGAGGTAATCATAATTGAATGGACGGAATGAGGAGTTTTTTTGCTGTCTTTTAAGTTTCAGTTTAAACATGTAAATATTGTGGCTTTCTAAATCTCTGTTTACCTGTATTGTTTACATGAATTTTGAAGAAATATATGGTTTAAAATAATAATAAACAGATTTTCACCCCTCCAATTATATGGTTGCTCATCATGCATTTCACATTTTGATATAATTTAATTTTTCTTTTATATATATTGTTTCATCAGATTCTGGAAATGAACCCTGAGGAAGAGGCTGAAGAGGATGGCGCAAACATTGACCTTGACTCACAAAGGAAGGGTAAATGTGTAGTACTCAAAACATCCACGCGGCAGGTGGGATATCATGTCTTTTTGCTTATGACCTGGTTCATATATAATTTGCATCATGGAGTTTTGTCTTAACTTAATGGGTGTAGACTATTTTCCTGCCTGTTGTTGGCCTGGTAGACCCTGATAAGTTGAAGCCTGGTGATCTGGTTGGAGTGAATAAAGACAGTTATCTCATATTGGATACTCTACCGTCTGAATATGATTCTCGTGTGAAGGCTATGGAGGTTGATGAGAAACCAATTGAAGATTACAATGATATTGGAGGCCTTGAGAAACAGGCATGTTTTTTTGTTCTTCAGAAATAATTATATTAGATATGATATGATACATTTTACGAAAGTTTTCTTTTCCACATGGACAGATTCAAGAGTTGGTTGAGGCAATTGTTTTGCCTATGACACACAAGGAAAGATTTCAGAAATTAGGAATTCGCCCACCAAAAGGTGTTCTCTTATATGGTCCTCCGGGGACCGGGAAGACTCTAATGGCTCGTGCTTGTGCTGCACAAACAAATGCAACCTTTCTGAAGCTGGCTGGTCCTCAACTTGTTCAGGTGTCAACGACATTTTTCTCCTTTGATCGTTTGATACTTCATCTTGGTTTTGCTGTTAGATTGTAGCTTGCTATTATTTTATAGATCATATCCCCTGTCTGAATAGAACATCCTATTAAATTGCTGCAGGATCTTACCTTTGTACTTTGATTTTTCATTTTGGTTATCACATATTGTTCATTCAAATTAAAATCGTGGAAACAAGGTATAGTTTTGCTGTTTTGTTTCAAAATATTCATTATTTGGACTATTCGTTATCTGGTCTTGGACTTGTGCCTATTTGCTGCTACCCACATTTTCTTATTATTTTGTTTTTACTATTTTTACATTGATTGTTAGAGTTAGCCATGACGATTTGCTCATGTATAGCATTTTTTATGTTTTCTCAAACTAATAATAATGAACTTTGATTATGTAGATGTTCATTGGGGATGGAGCCAAACTCGTTCGTGATGCTTTTCAACTTGCCAAAGAAAAGTCTCCTTGCATAATTTTTATTGATGAGATTGATGCTATTGGTACCAAGCGTTTTGATAGGCACGTGTTTTTTAAATCCATGAATTCTCTTGGTTGAGATTGTTTAGAAATTGGATGTATCACTCATGACTCACATATGGAGGGACACTACTCAGTATTCTTATTTATTTTTCTTTTGCCTTTTACTATGCAGTGAAGTTAGTGGGGACAGGGAGGTACAAAGAACCATGTTGGAATTACTTAATCAGCTTGATGGTTTTAGCAGTGATGATCGGATTAAGGTTTTTATTTGCATCTTATTTTGTATCTTTTCTGTTTGGTATTTTTATTTTCTCAATGGTATGTCGCTGTGTCTACTGGATAAACATAAGTTAAATATTATATGATGGTAGTGGCCTTTATTGATACATTGTTTCGATGTCTTTGATAGACTATCTTTTGATTAATTCTTACATTCTCATGTTGCATTTTTGGGATTTTTCTTAATCCATCAGGTGATAGCAGCTACTAATCGTGCTGATATTTTAGACCCTGCTTTAATGCGATCTGGCCGTCTGGATCGTAAAATTGAATTTCCCCATCCCACTGAGGAAGCCAGGGCTCGCATTTTGCAGGTAATATGGAGTGCTTTGTAAGCTGTTGATGCTTCATCTGGGTCAAGTCCCCAATTTGAGAATTTGTATGTTTTCATCATGAAGACGCTTTTTGTAAAATTGTAGATCCATTCCCGAAAGATGAACGTTCATCCTGATGTGAACTTCGAGGAACTTGCTCGCTCCACAGATGATTTTAATGGGGCGCAACTTAAAGCTGTTTGTGTGGAGGCAGGCATGCTAGCACTTCGACGTGATGCCACTGAGGTCTCTGTTTCTATTTATATATTGTATACACATCCTCCAGGAGTTGAACTATCTCTTTGGTTTTCCCAGGTGAACCATGAAGATTTCAACGAAGGCATTATACAAGTCCAAGCGAAGAAGAAAGCAAGCTTGAACTACTATGCATAAGTATGTGAAATGAATTCTCTTCATGTCTCACTCGCTAGCGAACTTATGTGTTGCTGCACTATTGACTATCAGAAGTCAAACTATGACCTTTGTTACGGAATGTATTCTCTTGTCTCACTAGCTACCGAAATTATATGTTGCTTCACTTGCTTCCTTTGATTTTACCTTGATAATTAAAAACAACTTTATTTCGTTACAGAATAACTAGAGTAATTCCACTAGCCCCTACAAAATATCTTCCAATGTAATCATTTTGCAGCCAAGTTACAAAACACCGACATGTATGATGTGTGTTAATAACAATAATGAATGCTCTCGAAGTTGTCAATGCCGTGCAACCTCCGGGTGAGCTTCAGCTACCTGTTTTGATTCCGTTGCAATCGGTTGATACGCTTGTCTGCCAAGGTATGCAGGGCTCCTGCCTCCCGGTTCAGCCATCACCGTGACCACCCTCGGGCCTTGTGGACTCGGGTAAGGTCTGGGGTTCGATTGCTGCATCTGAAGCTGGTTAAAAATATGCTCAATTTCTGCCTGTCGATCCTCTAATTCAAAAGCTTTCAGCACAAATTCCCTCAGGGAAGCAGTAGTTCCAATTCCATGGTTTGCCATCTCCTTGATCAAATTGGCAGTAGCATCAAAATGACCTTCATCAACAAGTCCCCTGAGAACAATATCATACGTAGTTACATCTGGCTTTGGTTCTCTATCGACCATTTTGGCCAAAATCGGCAAACAGTCACAACTCATACCCTTGTCAATCAAGTACACAAACCATTTATTCGCATAAGGAGAAATGACTCTCAACCCAGCCTTTACCATATTGGTAAACTTCTCCAGCATGTTGTCCACCTTTTCCAGCTTTATGTAAGCCTCAATCAATGTCTTGTAAGTATTAACATCTGGGGATAACGACTTATCACACAGCTGTTTATAGTACTCCTCCGCTTTCTCCATCATTTCAAGCTCAGCCATCTTGGCGATCATATTGTTGAAACCAGCCACATCCATCTGAAAAGGCTTGGACTTAACACCCTTTCCAGACCTCTTGAATACATCCATTGCCTCCTCAATATTTCCTTCCTTTATGCATTCATTCACCATTATATTGACAGTGTCGGAGTTCACTGCCTGAAAAGTAGGAGGTGTGTGATCATCCAACATGTCATGAAATAAGTCCCATGCTTCCTTCTTCTTTCCATGCTTCAACAATGTTTCCAGCAGCACATTCCGAGTTGCAGGCACCATCCTGTAGTTTCTAGCCATCAAATCCCTGTAGGAATCCATTGCTTCTTTGTGTTTTCCCTGATTGAAGAACCAATCCATGAATGTAGAATTTACAACGCCATCATAAACAGTGCACCGTTCCTTCAACTCATCAAACAGCTCATTTGCTTTGTCAAAACTTCCCAAATTCAAGTAACCAAGAATCACATTGTTAAAAACCAAGGAATCCGCACCATGGCCCTTATGCAACATTTCACGAAGCAAACTCACTGCATCATCCATTCGACCAGCATCAATCAGCCCTTTTGTAAGGTGGCGATATGTGACAGCCGAAGGACTATAGGGAGCATTCTCTAGGATGTATTCATAAATTTTCAGAGCTTCTTCTACATCATTCGACTCACAGTGAGAAACAATGAGATTATTGTAAGATACAACATTTGGTATAGTATCGAACTGTCGAAAGAAATACTGGAACAAGGCTTTAGCATCACTGTATCGCTTGGCTCGATACATTGCTGCAATAATGGCATTGCAAGTGAACACTGTGGGGCGAATGTACTGATAAGACGATTGGCGAGCTACATAAGAAGCAGAATCAAGGTCACCGGCACGGATGAGGGACTGAACACGGTTGTGCAGGTTGAGGCGAGGGCCAACAAGTGCAGAGGTGGAGTCAGGAAGGCGGGGCTTGTCAGCGTTGTTGGCGTTTGGGGGATTCGGCCGTAGGGCATAGAGAGGCGGCTCTATCCTTAATCTCCTCTTTCTTCGTCTGCGTTCAGCTGCAGCTTCTTCGGCCGATGAGAAGCCATACGACCGTTGGGAAATAAAAGGAGGTGAGGGACCTCCGGTAGTGAAGTTGGTAGTACTTGAAGTAGGAGACTGATGGCTGTTTTGGGAAGCGGAAACGGGGAGCCCGGGTCGAGTATCGTAGGGATAACCTTGAAATCCAGACTCCGGTATGGCGGCTGAACTGGAAAAATGAGAGTAATTTCCAGAGGAATACTCCGGTATGCCGCCGGTACTGGAGAAGTTTGAGTAATTTCCTGCGGCGGTATCCGTTATGTCACGTGAATGGGAAAAAGTTCCAGTGGCGGATTGCGCCATGGGGCTGCCATTGGAGAAGTGAGAGAAATTTCCTGTAGCGGACTCAGAGTTCGTTGACGCACACTCCTGATTGTTTACCGGTTCGACCTGACGAGGCGGGCTTCGATAACCCCACGGGGTGAATGACGACCTGGAAGTGGAATTGGAAGCGTAAACCAGATTATCAGGATGTTTGGGATCGTCCCCACTGGATTTATGGCTATGAGAGTCATATGAGAAAGGTATGGAGTGGGCGGAGGAAAAGAAACGTCGGACTGGCGGCCGAATAAGGCTACGGAGATGCATAACGGCGGCTCAAATGAATCAGAAACCTAACAAAACCAAATTACAATAATGGGATGGGTGACCATTTTTACAACGGTAGGAGCTGATTTGTCGAATGAAATTTTATTACGATCAATTATTCTATAAATATTATTATATAAATTATAATGGTAAATATTAATTAAGAACTTGAAAAGTTAAATAGATAATTGAGAATCAAAAAAATGTTTCATTAGTCTAAAGCAATATTTAGTGGCGACTAACATACATCTACAAAGATGTTTTAGATGACAATAGTTTTTAGTTGAGCTAAAAATAAAGAAAAAACAATGTCAATAAAAAATAAAGATGTTTTTAATGAAACAATTTTATGAAACATCGTAGATTCCGATGTGGTTTCGACGTGCTTTCCATCAACGGCCAGAAACTTCAACGCAACAAGAGAACCCAACTACCAAATTTGGGTTTGAGTGAGTTTGGATCGATAATATTTTATGTATTTTAATTTTATTTGAGTTAGAATTGTAGCCTTTGCCTAGTGGCGAACCACGACAATAGCTCCCAATGCAATAATTTGCCCCTGTTGTTTCACCTCCCGATTCTATGAAGGGCTTTTCAGTATTTGATTAACTCTCACAACTAGAAACTGCATTGGGTTCGTGGAAGATGTACGAAGTTAAGAAAAACGAACAAAAATACCTACAAGAGAAATGTTGAGATAGTTTTCCTATATATTTCACCGTTCAAACGAAAGTAAACTATGGTAACTATTCTAAATATTACTTGTATTTCATATTCATTTTCAATAATAAAGTAATATAATAATTTCTAATAAAGTAATTTAGGGTTTAGGGTTTAGAATTGTAATAGATTTTGTACGTAATTTCGAAAAAAAACTCACACGAAATTTTAATAATATTTGTAAGAGATATATATATGTATATTGTACATGTGTATAAATACAAAATAAAAAAATACGAAAAATATCTCACACGAAACGTCGAGAACTATCGCCGAATTGCTATTCAACCGGGGTTAATACTCATCGCCGTAGTTGCTATTCATCCCGGATTTCACTATTCATCCCGAAGTAACTATTCATCATCGGATTTACTATTCATCGACGGATATTACTATTCCCGAATTTACTAAAAAATTAATTTTTTAGTGTTAAATATTCCGAAACAAATTACACCGGTGTGGAACGCAAAAACCGGGTTTTCTAAAGACTAGAAAACATAAATCGGGTTTTTATAAGATTAAAAAACCTAAATTGGAGTTTTCTAAATCAAATAGTCGAAGTTTCTTAGGGTTTTATTAGAAATAAAAATGCAACTAAAAATGTAACGAGTTGGATTTGAACATGTGATCAAGTGGCTATAATTTAATCTCTTAACCATTAGGCTACATGGCTTTTGCGTAATTTTCAATGAAAATATAGGAAATTGTAATAAAACACCACAATTTACAAAAATGTGAGAGATGTGTTTCGAACACGAGATCTATGCCAAATAATAGATGATGCTTGCCGTTTGGCTACGGCATAGCTCACTAATAATAGTTGCATATATTATATATAAATCAGGGGGGAAAAACCTCCCGGTCCTCCGTGTCGATGATGATGCCACTGCCATGGTCGACGAATGATGATGCCACTGCTAAGGTCGACTCCTCGGTCTACCACGATCGAGCAACCCTAGTCGACCATGATGCTACTACCATGAACGATCATGATGTCACTGCCATGGTTGACCACGGTCTGGCAGACGTAGTCGAGGATGATGCTACTGCCATGTCGATCGTGATGCAACTGCCATAGTCGACGCCACGGTTTTGACCACGGTCGGGCAGACCTCGTCCGACCCCGATCGACCATGATGCTACTGCCATGGTCGATGAGGATGCAACTGCCATGGTCAACGGATGACGACGCCACTGCCACGGTCGACCACGATCGAGCAGCCCCCGTCGACCATGATGCTATTTCCATGGGCGATCATGATGCCACTGCCATGGTTGAGCAGACGTTGTCCAACCCGGTCGACCATGATGCCAACTGCCGTGGTCGATGACGATGCCACTGCCATGGTCGACGGATGATGATGCCACTGTCATGGTTGACCACGATCGCTCATGAAGTTGCTGCTATGGTCGACCATGATGCTACTGCCACGGTCGATCATGATGCCCCCGCAATTATCTCCCGCTACATGCCATTGGATGCCATCGCTTGATTAAGACTCTGATCATGGCATCATCGATGCCTCGCCTGTTTGAGTCATGCGGATGACATCGCTTAATCAGGTCGCTGATCATGGCATCATCGCTGCCAGCATTTGTGCGATCACGCGGATGCCATCTGATTATCTTGCCGCTGATCATCGCATCAACGTTGGCCCTCATGGGCCTTGCTGCCCACCCAGTGTGGAACGCGCATGCGATCGTGGTATAGGGTTTAGTATTTAACCGACATTGCTATTTTATGTTCGAAAGTACTATTCATCGACGGAGTTACTATTCATCGCAGATTTCATTATCCATCCCGAAGTACTATTCACTGCCGGAGTTCACTTTTCGGGTTTAGGGTTTAGGGTTTAGGGTTTAGGTTTAGGGTTTAGTGTTTAGAATTGTAATAGATTTTGTACGTAATTTCGAAAAAAAACTCACACGAAATTTTAATAATATTTGGAAGAGATATATATACGTATATTGTACATGTGTATAAATACAAGATAAAAAAATACGAAAAATATATCACACGAAACGTCGAGAACTATCGCCGGAATTGCTATTCAACCGGTGTTAATACTCATCGCCGTAGTTGCTATTCATCCCGGATTTCACTATTCATCCCGAAGTTACTATTCATCATCGGATGTACTATTCATCGACGGAGTTTACTATTCCCGAAGTTACTAAAAAAATAATATTTTAGTGTAAAAAATTCCGAAACAAATTACACCGGTGTGGAACGCAAAAGCCGGGTTTTCTCAAGACTAGAAAACATAAATTGAGTTTTTATAAGACTAAAAAACTTAAATTGGAGTTTTCTAAATCAAATAGTCGAAGTTTCTTAGGGTTTTATTAGAAATAAAAATGCAACTAAAATGTAACAAGTTGGATTCGAACATGTGATCAAGTGGCTATAATTTAAGCTCTTAACCATTAGGCTACGTGGTTTTGTGTAATATTCAATGAAAATATAGGAAATTGTAATAAAACACCACAATTTAGCAAAATGTGATAGATGGGTTTCGAACACGAGATCTATGCCAAATAATAGAAGCTGCTTGCCGTTTGGCTACGGCATAGCTCACTAATAATAGTTGCATATATTATATATAAATCAGGGGGGAAAAACCTCCCGGTCCTCCGTCTCGCTGGGCGGCGGAGCCGGGCCCCGGAGCAAATTACACCGGTGTGTAACGAGAGATCTATACCCGCGATGCTATGGCGGCGGAGCCGGGCCCCAGAGCAAATTACGCCGGTGTGTAACGAGAGATCTATACCCTAAACCCTAAAAAAATAGCGAAATTGTACAAAGTTGGGTTCTGCGGGAATCGAACCTGCGACTTTTGATGTATGTATCAATTCCAATTGCCACTTGGCTGAGACTTTAAAAGTTATATATAGATGCAGATTTTATATGTAAAGCACAAGGGAAAAACCTCCCGGTCCCCCGTCTCGCTCGGCGGCGCAGCCGCCCAATTTCCCGATGCGGCGCAGCAGCGAAAAAATTTTGGGGTTTTCGGTTTTACGATGCAAAATATCTATGTACAAATTTAATTTTTTAGTGATTTAGGGTTTTGAGTTTCAGGTATTTCAAGAATTTCGAATTTCCTACGAAATATTTAAAATACATTTTGAAAAAAATTTCGGGTTTTCGGGTTTTTCGGGGAAAAATTTCCATGTAAAAATTAATTTCCGGGACCTAGAGCAAATTACACCGGTGTGTAACGAGAGATCTATACCTGCGATGCTATTAGGCTCTGCCGTCGAAGGCGGCGGAGTCGGGCCCCGGAGCAAATTACACCGGTGTTTAACGAGAGATCTATACCCGCTATGGTATCAGGCTCTGCCGCCGAAGGCGGCGGATCCGGGCCACAGAGCAAATTACGCCGGTGTGTAACGAAAGATCTATACCCGCAATGCTATAGGGTTTAGGGTTTAGGGTTTAGGGTTTAGGGTTTAGGGTTTAGAGTTTAGGGTTTAGGGTTTTAGGGTTTAGGTTTTAGGGTTTAGGGTTTAGGGTTTAGGGTTCAGGGTTTTAGGTTTTAGGGTTTATGGTTTAGGGTTTTAGGGTTTAAGGTTTAGGGTTTAGGGTTTAGGGTTTTGTACGTAATTTCGAAAAAATACTCGTCGCGGGATTTTAATAATATTTGGAAGAGATATATATACGTATATTGTACATGTGTATAAATATAATATAAAAAAATGCGAAAAATATGTCATACGAAACGTCGAGAATTATCGCCGGAATTTCTATTCAACCGGGGTTAATACTCATCGTCGTAATTGCTATTCATCCCGGATTTCACTATTCATCCCGAAGTTACTATTCATCATCGGATTTACTGTTCATCCGATTTAAAACCTAATTCGGAGTTTTTTAAATCAAATAGTCGAAGTTTCTTAGTGTTTTATTAGAAATAAAAATGCAACTAAAAATGTAACAACTTGGATTCGAACACTTGATCAATGGGCTATGTTTTATGTTGTTAACGATTAGGCTATGTGCCCTTTGTGTATTATTGAAAGAAAATGTATCAAATTGTAATAAAAAACGAAAATTAGCAAATGTTAGAAATACAGGATTCGAACCATTAACCCATGACAACAAAATCCTGATCTACAAACCATTAGGCTATGCGACTTTTCTTTAATATTGAACGAGAATTAAGTTAGTTGTAATAACGATTGATTTAAAAAAATTGAGCACACAAGGACTTGATCTCGCGACCATTTAGTTGTATAAAGCCTCCTTACCATTTGGCTACGGATACTTAAGTAAGTCTTTGTTGCAAATAATATATATAAAGCAGGGGGGGAAAGCCTCCCGCTCCTCCTTCTAGCTGGGCGCCGCAGCCGCCCTAAACCCGAAGCGGCGCAGCCGCGAAAAAATTTTGGAGTTCAGCGTTTTTTCGGGGCAAAAGTTATATGTAAAAAATTAATTTTTTAGCGATTTAGGGTTTCGAGTTTCAGGTTTTTAGGGTTTAGGGTTTAGGGTTTAGGGTTTAGGGTTTAGGGTTTAGGGTTTAGGGTTTAGGGTTTAGGGTTTAGGGTTTAGGGTTTAGGGTTTAGGGTTTAGGGTTTAGGGTTTAGGGTTTAGGGTTTAGGGTTAGGGTTTAGGGTTTAGGGTTTAGGGTTTAGGGTTTAGGGGTTTAGGGTTTAGGGTTTAGGGTTTAGGGTTTAGGGTTTAGGGTTTAGGGTTTAGGGTTTAGGGTTTAGGGTTTAGGGTTTAGGGTTTAGGGTTTAGGGTTTAGGGTTTAGGGTTTAGGGTTTAGGGTTTAGGGTTTAGGGTTTAGGGTTTAGGGTTTAGGGTTTAGGGTTTAGGGTTTAGGGTTTAGGGTTTAGGGTTTAGGGTTTAGGGTTTAGGGTTTAGGGTTTAGGGTTTAGGGTTTAGGGTTTAGGGTTTAGGGTTTAGGGTTTAGGGTTTAGGGTTTAGGGTTTAGGGTTTAGGGTTTAGGGTTTAGGGTTTAGGGTTTAGGGTTTAGGGTTTAGGGTTTAGGGTTTAGGGTTTAGGGTTTAGGGTTTAGGGTTTAGGGTTTAGGGTTTAGGGTTTAGGGTTTAGGGTTTAGGGTTTAGGGTTTAGGGTTTAGGGTTTAGGGTTTAGGGTTTAGGGTTTAGGGTTTAGGGTTTAGGGTTTAGGGTTTAGGGTTTAGGGTTTAGGGTTTAGGGTTTAGGGTTTAGGGTTTAGGGTTTAGGGTTTAGGGTTTAGGGTTTAGGGTTTAGGGTTTAGGGTTTAGGGTTTAGGGTTTAGGGTTTAGGGTTTAGGGTTTAGGGTTTAGGGTTTAGGGTTTAGGGTTTAGGGTTTAGGGTTTAGGGTTTAGGGTTTAGGGTTTAGGGTTTAGGGTTTAGGGTTTAGGGTTTAGGGTTTAGGGTTTAGGGTTTAGGGTTTAGGGTTTAGGGTTTAGGGTTTAGGGTTTAGGGTTTAGGGTTTAGGGTTTAGGGTTTAGGGTTTAGGGTTTAGGGTTTAGGGTTTAGGGTTTAGGGTTTAGGGTTTAGGGTTTAGGGTTTAGGGTTTAGGGTTTAGGGTTTAGGGTTTAGGGTTTAGGGTTTAGGGTTTAGGGTTTAGGGTTTAGGGTTTAGGGTTTAGGGTTTAGGGTTTAGGGTTTAGGGTTTAGGGTTTAGGGTTTAGGGTTTAGGGTTTAGGGTTTAGGGTTTAGGGTTTAGGGTTTAGGGTTTAGGGTTTAGGGTTTAGGGTTTAGGGTTTAGGGTTTAGGGTTTAGGGTTTAGGGTTTAGGGTTTAGGGTTTAGGGTTTAGGGTTTAGGGTTTAGGGTTTAGGGTTTAGGGTTTAGGGTTTAGGGTTTAGGGTTTAGGGTTTAGGGTTTAGGGTTTAGGGTTTAGGGTTTAGGGTTTAGGGTTTAGGGTTTAGGGTTTAGGGTTTAGGGTTTAGGGTTTAGGGTTTAGGGTTTAGGGTTTAGGGTTTAGGGTTTAGGGTTTAGGGTTTAGGGTTTAGGGTTTAGGGTTTAGGGTTTAGGGTTTAGGGTTTAGGGTTTAGGGTTTAGGGTTTAGGGTTTAGGGTTTAGGGTTTAGGGTTTAGGGTTTAGGGTTTAGGGTTTAGGGTTTAGGGTTTAGGGTTTAGGGTTTAGGGTTTAGGGTTTAGGGTTTAGGGTTTAGGGTTTAGGGTTTAGGGTTTAGGGTTTAGGGTTTAGGGTTTAGGGTTTAGGGTTTAGGGTTTAGGGTTTAGGGTTTAGGGTTTAGGGTTTAGGGTTTAGGGTTTAGGGTTTAGGGTTTAGGGTTTAGGGTTTAGGGTTTAGGGTTTAGGGTTTAGGGTTTAGGGTTTAGGGTTTAGGGTTTAGGGTTTAGGGTTTAGGGTTTAGGGTTTAGGGTTTAGGGTTTAGGGTTTAGGGTTTAGGGTTTAGGGTTTAGGGTTTAGGGTTTAGGGTTTAGGGTTTAGGGTTTAGGGTTTAGGGTTTAGGGTTTAGGGTTTAGGGTTTAGGGTTTAGGGTTTAGGGTTTAGGGTTTAGGGTTTAGGGTTTAGGGTTTAGGGTTTAGGGTTTAGGGTTTAGGGTTTAGGGTTTAGGGTTTAGGGTTTAGGGTTTAGGGTTTAGGGTTTAGGGTTTAGGGTTTAGGGTTTAGGGTTTAGGGTTTAGGGTTTAGGGTTTAGGGTTTAGGGTTTAGGGTTTAGGGTTTAGGGTTTAGGGTTTAGGGTTTAGGGTTTAGGGTTTAGGGTTTAGGGTTTAGGGTTTAGGGTTTAGGGTTTAGGGTTTAGGGTTTAGGGTTTAGGGTTTAGGGTTTAGGGTTTAGGGTTTAGGGTTTAGGGTTTAGGGTTTAGGGTTTAGGGTTTAGGGTTTAGGGTTTAGGGTTTAGGGTTTAGGGTTTAGGGTTTAGGGTTTAGGGTTTAGGGTTTAGGGTTTAGGGTTTAGGGTTTAGGGTTTAGGGTTTAGGGTTTAGGGTTTAGGGTTTAGGGTTTAGGGTTTAGGGTTTAGGGTTTAGGGTTTAGGGTTTAGGGTTTAGGGTTTAGGGTTTAGGGTTTAGGGTTTAGGGTTTAGGGTTTAGGGTTTAGGGTTTAGGGTTTAGGGTTTAGGGTTTAGGGTTTAGGGTTTAGGGTTTAGGGTTTAGGGTTTAGGGTTTAGGGTTTAGGGTTTAGGGTTTAGGGTTTAGGGTTTAGGGTTTAGGGTTTAGGGTTTAGGGTTTAGGGTTTAGGGTTTAGGGTTTAGGGTTTAGGGTTTAGGGTTTAGGGTTTAGGGTTTAGGGTTTAGGGTTTAGGGTTTAGGGTTTAGGGTTTAGGGTTTAGGGTTTAGGGTTTAGGGTTTAGGGTTTAGGGTTTAGGGTTTAGGGTTTAGGGTTTAGGGTTTAGGGTTTAGGGTTTAGGGTTTAGGGTTTAGGGTTTAGGGTTTAGGGTTTAGGGTTTAGGGTTTAGGGTTTAGGGTTTAGGGTTTAGGGTTTAGGGTTTAGGGTTTAGGGTTTAGGGTTTAGGGTTTAGGGTTTAGGGTTTAGGGTTTAGGGTTTAGGGTTTAGGGTTTAGGGTTTAGGGTTTAGGGTTTAGGGTTTAGGGTTTAGGGTTTAGGGTTTAGGGTTTAGGGTTTAGGGTTTAGGGTTTAGGGTTTAGGGTTTAGGGTTTAGGGTTTAGGGTTTAGGGTTTAGGGTTTAGGGTTTAGGGTTTAGGGTTTAGGGTTTAGGGTTTAGGGTTTAGGGTTTAGGGTTTAGGGTTTAGGGTTTAGGGTTTAGGGTTTAGGGTTTAGGGTTTAGGGTTTAGGGTTTAGGGTTTAGGGTTTAGGGTTTAGGGTTTAGGGTTTAGGGTTTAGGGTTTAGGGTTTAGGGTTTAGGGTTTAGGGTTTAGGGTTTAGGGTTTAGGGTTTAGGGTTTAGGGTTTAGGGTTTAGGGTTTAGGGTTTAGGGTTTAGGGTTTAGGGTTTAGGGT
>RWGZ01001093.1:159595-189316 GCA_009725065.1 Utricularia reniformis
TACTATTCATCGCCGATTTCACTATTCGTGGCGGAGTTACTGTTCTATCGCGGTGTTGCTATTCACCGTCGGACGTCGCTATTCATTACCGGAGTTACTATTCATCGACGGAGTCACTATTCATTCACGGGGTTATTAGTTTGTGCGTGTTCACTATTCACCCCCGCAGTTCACTGTTCATCGCCGGAGTTACTATTCATATTGGGATCGGGTTTGTTACTGTTCGGGCCCGAAACGCATGGGCCCAATAAGAGTGTCGAGCAAGCCACTCAATCTGGGCTCGGGCTTGTAATAGTTTGGGCCCGGAATTAATGGGCCCAATAAGCGTGTACAACAGGATAGTCAAATTGGCCTCGGGCTTGTAATAGTTTGGGTCCAGGTTTATTAGTACTATTCATCGCCGATTTCACTATTCATGCCGGAGTTACTATTCATATTTTAGGGTTTAGGGTTTATTAGTACTATTCATCGCCGATTTCACTATTCATGGAGGAGTTACTATTCATATTTTAGGGTCTAGGGTTTAGGGGTTATTAGTACTATTCATCGCCGATTTCACTATTCGTGGCGGAGTTACTGTTCTATCGTGGTGTTGCTATTCACCGTCGGACGTCGCTATTCATTACCGGAGTTACTATTCATCGACGGAGTCACTATTCATTCACGGGGTTATTAGTTTGTGCGTGTTCACTATTCACCCCCGCAGTGCACTGTTCATCGCCGGAGTTACTATTCATATTGGGATCGGGTTTGTTACTGTTCGGGCCCGAAATGCATGGGCCCAATAAGAGTGTCGAGCAAACCACTCAATCTGGGCTGGGGCTTGTAATAGTTTGGGCCCGGAATTAATGGGCCCAATAAGCGTGTACAACAGGATAGTCAATCTAGGCTCGGGCTTGTAATAGTTTGGGCCCGGGTTTATTAGTACTATTCATCGCCGATTTCACTATTCATGGCGGAGTTACTGTTCTATCGCGGTGTTGTTATTCACCGTCGGACGTTGTTATTCATTACCGGAGTTACTATTCATCGACGGAGTCACTATTCATGCAGGGGGGTTATTAGTTTGCGCGTGTTCAATATTCACCGCCGCAGTTCACTGTTCATCGCCGGAGTTACTATTTATATTGGGATCGGGCTTGTAACTGTTCAGGCCCGAAACGCATGGGCCCAATAAGCGTGTAGAACATGATAGTCAAATTGGGCTCGGGCTTGTAATAGTTTGGGCCCGAGTTTATTAGTACTATTCATCGCGATTTTACTATTCATGCCGGAGTTGGGGTTTAGGGTTTATTAGTACTATTCATCGCCGATTTCACTATTCATGCCGGAGTTACTATTCATATTTTAGGTGTTATTAGTACTATTCATCGCCGCTTTCACTATTCGTGGCGGAGTTACTGTTCTATCGCGGTGTTGCTATTCACCGTCGGACGTCGATGTTCATTACCGGAGTTACTATTCATCGACGGAGTCACTATTCATTCACGGGGTTATTAGTTTGTGCGTGTTCACTATTCACCCCCGCAGTTCACTGTTCATTGCCGGAGTTACTATTCATATTGGGATCGGGTTTGTTACTGTTCGGGCCCGAAACGCATTGGCCCAATAAGAGTGTCGAGCAAGCCACTCAATCTGGACTCGGGCTTGTAATAGTTTGGGCCCGGGTTTATTAGTAGTATTCATCGCCGATTTCACTATTCATGGCGGAGTTACTGTTCTATCGCGGTGTTGTTATTCACCGTCGGACGTCGATATTCATTAACGGAGTTACTATTCATCGACGGAGTCACTATTCACTCACGGGGTTATTAGTTTGCGCGTGTTCACTATTCACCCCCGCAGTTCACTGTTCATCGCGCGGAGTTACTATTCATATTGGGATCGGGCATCTAACTGTTCGGGCCCGAAACGCAAGGGCCCAATAAGAGTGTCGAGCAAGCCATTCAATCTGGGCTCGGGCTTGTAATAGTTTGGGCCCGGGTTTATTAGTACTATCATCGCCGATTTCACTATTCATGCCGGAGTTACTATTCATATTTTAGGGTTTAGGGTTTAGTGTTTAGGGTTTATTAGTACTATTCATCGCCGATTTCACTATTCATGGCCGAGTTACTATTCATATTTTAGGGTTTAGGGTTTAGGGGTTATTAGTACTATTCATCGCCGATTTCACTATTCGTGGCGGAGTTACTGTTCTATCGCGGTGTTGTTATTCACCGTCGGACGTTGTTATTCATTACCGGAGTTACTATTCATCGACGGAGTCACTATTCATTCACGGGGGTTATTAGTTTGCGCGTGTTCAATATTCACCGCCGCAGTTCACTGTTCATCGACGGAGTTACTATTCATATTGGGATCGGGCTTGTAACTGTTCAGGCCCGAAACGCATGGGCCCAATAAGCGTGTAGAACAGGATAGTCAAATTGGGCTCGGGCTTGTAATAGTTTGGGCCCGAGTTTATTAGTACTATTCATCGCGATTTTACTATTCATGCCGGAGTTACTGTTCTATCGTGGTTTTGCTATTCACCGTCGGACGTCGCTATTCATTGTCGGAGTTACTATTCATCGACGGAGTCACTATTCATGCACGGGGTAATTAGTTTGCCCGTGTCCACTATTCACCCCCGCAGTTCACTGTTCATCGCCGGAGTTACTATTCATATTGGGATCGGGCTAGTTACTGTTCGGGCCCGAAACGCATGGGCCCAATAAGAGTGTCGAGCAAGCCACTCAATCTGGGCTCGGGCTTATAATAGTTTGGGCCCAGAATTAATGGGCCCAATAAGCGTGAAGAACAAGATAGTCAAATTGGGCTCGGGTTTGTAATAGTTTGGGCCCTGGTTTAGGTTAACTATTCATCGCCGATTTCGCTATTAATGCCGGAGTCACTATTCTATCGCGGTGTTGCTATTCACCGTCGGACGTTGCTATTCATTACCGGAGTTACTATTCATCGACGGAGTCACTATTCATTCACGGGGTTATAAGTTTGCGCGTGTCACTATTCACCCCCGCAGTTCACTGTTCATCGCCGGAGTTACTATTCATAATGGGATCGGGTTTGTTACTGTTCGGGCCCGAAACGCATGGGGCCAATAAGAGTGTCGAGCAAGCCACTCAATTTGGGTTCGGGCTTGTAATAGTTTGGGCCCGGAATTAATTGGCCCAATAAGCGTGTAGAACAAGATAGTGAAATTGGGCTTTGGCCCGGGTTTATTAGTACTATTCATCGCCGATTTTACTATTTATACCGGAGTTATTATTCATGACCGAAGTTACTATTCACCGCGGATATCACTATTGAACCCTGACTTATTATTTTACCCGGGATTACTATTCACCACCGTAGTTCACTATTCAATACCGGAGTTACTATTCATCGACGGACCCGAAATTCATTCCGGGCCCAAACTATTACAAGCCCACTATCTAGTTGGGTAGCTTCCTCTATACTCTTCTTTGGCCCATTAATTTCGGGCCCAAACTATTACAGGCCCGAACCCAATTTTAATAGCTTCTTCAATACTCATCTTTTTGCCTATAAATAGATCTAAATAAGATCAAAATTTTCGAAATTCTCTACCCACTTTCCACATTACTCTACCCTTTTCGAATGGCAACGGAGGACGAAGAACCGATCTTAACCCAATTTACGTTCGACATCCGAGCAAGAGACGGGACCATTGTTTGCCACGGAAAATTGTACAATCAAGCAGTGGAGAAGTTGCAAGAAGCAGTGAATGCGCAAAGGGAAATCAAGCTACGAGATGAGTTAGAAACATTCTTGGATGGGACTGGTGCGTATGAAGATTTTTGGCGTATTCCGGTTCCGGCGTCGCTAAGAAATCCAAGAAGTCAAAGCGAAACGTGCACCCTCGGTGAACTACGTCGTAAGCAAAGACAACTATTCGAAAAGGTAAATAAAATTCCCTATTATGGTTTGAAAGAGTTGTCTCGTGGTTGGACACATACCAACCGAGATTGGGTGCCGGAACGATTATGGTATCCGAAAAACATAGCTAGACCCGTGACACCAACATCTGCTCCTACTCCAAGACGTCGCCCCTCAACTACTACGAATGGGGGCGAGCCGGAGCCAAGCATTAGCGAGAGCCACCGAAAAAGGGCTCGCTGTGATCCCGGGACATCTAGTGAGACAGGTAGTTTTAAATTTAAGATGCCATGCGTGGTGAATAAATCTCCATGGGACACGGCGACTTCATCACAATTAGTGAATTTCGGCGGTCTAGATACGGTCCCATCTTCTATTGATCTATCGGACTAGTATTTGAATTGTAGCACTTTTTGTATTATCCATCGTATTTTGTTATGCTAGGGTGCAATGCACATATAAAATATCCATCGATTGTATTTTGTAAAATGAATCGGTTGTATTTTAAAAAACGAAAATTGGCAAGTAATGAATGAAAATTGTGTTTTACTAGATTTCGTAGTCAAAACTGTGTTGTATAGCATCAATGAAAACAGATTTCCCAACATCGGCTGCTGCTGTTCAAGCAAAATACAAGAATTAGAATAACAATAAGTTAAAGACGGACTAGATGCAAAATAGGAGGGACATCAAAATTTTTTCAAATAAATTACAAAAAATTCGAATCAGAGGGAATTCAAAATTTTTGAAATATGTTTTAAATATTTCGAATCGTATAGAATTCGAAAATGTTTAAAATATGTTTCAAAAATTTCGAATAGAAGGGAATTCAAAAATGTTGGAAATATGTTTTAAAAATTTGGAATAGGAGGGAATTCGAAAATGTTTGAAATATAATTTAAAAATTTCGAATATGAAGAAATTCGAAATTGATTCAAATATATTTGAAAAATTTAGAATTGGAGGGAATTCGAAATTGTTTTAAACGTATTTTAAAAAATTTCGAATACGAGAGAATTCGAAATATTTCAAATAAATTATAAGAAATTCAAATCGGAGGGAATTCGAATTTTTTGAAATGTATTTGAAATATTTCGAATCGTAGGGAATTCGAAAATTTTGGAATGCGTTTGAAATTTTTGAAGAAGCAGAGGAGTTTGTTCCTCCCATATAGATGATTTTGGTACTGGTGAGTTTGTAGGGTTTACTCTTCGGTTGCGAATAAAGCAAGATATCTAGTACCTTCACCGATTCCCGCAGTTGGGGTTACAGCAAACAAAGAACAGCATCATTCCTTCTTCACCTCTGGCAGTTGCCTGTGCCAGAAACATGACAATAAACTCAGAAAAATTCATTCTGCAAGGCTATCAAGAATCACGTTTGACAAATTGAAACCACAACTGAAATCAAGAACGGGTAACTTTTCTAAACAAATGAGGTAGGAATCACAAGGATCATTACAAAAAATCAGAAACTTCACGAAAATATAAATGTTAGCAGCCATCTATATGAAGGGTCGCNAACCCTAAACCCTAAACCCTAAACCCTAAACCCTAAACCCTAAACCCTAAACCCTAAACCCTAAACCCTAAACCCTAAACCCTAAACCCTAAACCCTAAACCCTAAACCCTAAACCCTAAACCCTAAACCCTAAACCCTAAACCCTAAACCCTAAACCCTAAACCCTAAACCCTAAACCCTAAACCCTAAACCCTAAACCCTAAACCCTAAACCCTAAACCCTAAACCCTAAACCCTAAACCCTAAACCCTAAACCCTAAACCCTAAACCCTAAACCCTAAACCCTAAACCCTAAACCCTAAACCCTAAACCCTAAACCCTAAACCCTAAACCCTAAACCCTAAACCCTAAACCCTAAACCCTAAACCCTAAACCCTAAACCCTAAACCCTAAACCCTAAACCCTAAACCCTAAACCCTAAACCCTAAACCCTAAACCCTAAACCCTAAACCCTAAACCCTAAACCCTAAACCCTAAACCCTAAACCCTAAACCCTAAACCCTAAACCCTAAACCCTAAACCCTAAACCCTAAACCCTAAACCCTAAACCCTAAACCCTAAACCCTAAACCCTAAACCCTAAACCCTAAACCCTAAACCCTAAACCCTAAACCCTAAACCCTAAACCCTAAACCCTAAACCCTAAACCCTAAACCCTAAACCCTAAACCCTAAACCCTAAACCCTAAACCCTAAACCCTAAACCCTAAACCCTAAACCCTAAACCCTAAACCCTAAACCCTAAACCCTAAACCCTAAACCCTAAACCCTAAACCCTAAACCCTAAACCCTAAACCCTAAACCCTAAACCCTAAACCCTAAACCCTAAACCCTAAACCCTAAACCCTAAACCCTAAACCCTAAACCCTAAACCCTAAACCCTAAACCCTAAACCCTAAACCCTAAACCCTAAACCCTAAACCCTAAACCCTAAACCCTAAACCCTAAACCCTAAACCCTAAACCCTAAACCCTAAACCCTAAACCCTAAACCCTAAACCCTAAACCCTAAACCCTAAACCCTAAACCCTAAACCCTAAACCCTAAACCCTAAACCCTAAACCCTAAACCCTAAACCCTAAACCCTAAACCCTAAACCCTAAACCCTAAACCCTAAACCCTAAACCCTAAACCCTAAACCCTAAACCCTAAACCCTAAACCCTAAACCCTAAACCCTAAAACCCTAAACCCTAAACCCTAAAGAAAAGTCGCATAGCCTAATGGTTTGTAGATCAGGATTTCGTTTTCATGGGTTAAGGGTTCGAATCCTGTATTTCTAACATTTGCTAATTTTCGTTTTTTATTACAATTTGATACATTTTCTTTCAATAATACACAAAGGGCACATAGCCTAATGGTTAACAACATAAACATAGCCCATTGATCAAGTGTTCGAATCCAACTTGTTACATTTTTAGTTGCATTTTTATTTCTAATAAAACACTAAGAAACTTCGACTATTTGATTTAGAAAACTCCAAATTAGGTTTTTAAGTCTTATAAAAACCTGATTTAGAAAACTTCGGGATGAATAGCAATTACGACGATGAGTATTAACCCCGGTTGAATAGCAATTCCGGCGATAATTCTCGACGTTTCGTATGACATATTTTTCGTATTTTTTTATCTTATATTTATACACATGTACAATATACGTATATATATCTCTTCCAAATATTATTAAAATCCCGCGACGAGTATTTTTTCGAAATTACGTACAAAATCTATTACAATCCTAAACCCTAAACCCTAAACCCTAAACCCTAAACCCTAAAACCCTAAACCCTAAAACCCTAAAACCCTAAACCCTAAACCCTAAACCCTAAAACCCTAAACCCTAAACCCCAAACCCTAAACCTAAACCCTAAACCCTAAACCCTAAAACCCTAAACCCTAAACCCTAAACCCTAAACTCACGTATGAGTGTTTAGGTTGTTAGGGTTTATGATTGAGAGTTATTAGGTTTTGATGTTGTTGGTTTATTTTTTAGGGTATTGGTTAGCACCCGTGTCTTGTTTTTCGTTGTATAGGGTTTTCGGTGGGGTATTTAAGTTAGCGGGTTACTTATGTAATAGTTGGCGTTTTGTAAGTTTTAGAGTTTATCGGATTCATAACAATTTATTAGGGTTTATAACAATTCGTTTGAATGAGTTTTTTAGGATTTTGTTATTAGAAATTGTAGTTATGTGCGTTTAGGTCTAGGTCTGCGGGTTTATGTCTAGGCTTTACGAATGGGTTTTTAGGTTTTAAGAGTTTATGATTGAGAGTTAGCAGGGTTTTTTAATGTTTAGGGTTATCGTTTAGGGTAATTGTTAGGCTCGCGTTTGAATGAGTTTTTTAGGGTTTTGTTATTAGAGATTATAGTTATGTGCGTTTAGGGTTAGAGTTTCGGGTTTATGTTATGCTTTGGGAATGGGTTTTAGGTTTTAAGAGTTTATTATTTAGAGTTAGTAAAGTTTTATAATGTTCGGTTTATCGTTTAGGTTAATTGTTAGGACCCGTGTCTTGTATTTCGTTGTTTAGGGTTTTCAGTGGTGTATTTAATTTAACGGTGTACGTATGTAATAGTTGGCGTTTTGTAAGTGTTAGGGTTTATTGGATTGATAACAATTTTTTAGGGTTTATAATAATTCGTTTGAATGAGCGTTTTAGGGTTTTCGTTTTAGGGATTAGGGTTCAGGGTTTATTGGATTGATAAAAATTTATTAGGGTTTATAACAATTCGTTTGAATGAGTTTTTGAGGGTTTTGTTATTAGAGATTATAGTTATGTTCGTTTAGGGTTAGAGTTTCGGGTTTATGTTATGCTTTGGGAATGGGTTTTTAGGTTTTAAGAGTTTATTATTTAGAGTTAGTAAGGCTTTATAATGTTCGGTTTATCGTTTAGGTTAATTGTTAGGACCTGTGTCTTGTATTTCGTTGTTTAGGGTTTTCAGTGGTGTGATTAATTTAACGGTGTACGTATGTAATAGTTGGTGTTTTGTAAGTGTTAGGGTTTATTGGATTGATAACAATTTTTTAGGGTTTATAAGAATTCGTTTGAATGAGCGTTTTAGGGTTTTCGTATTAGGGATTATAATTACGTGCGTTAGGGTTAAGGTTTCGGGTTTATGTGTGTCTTTAGAGATGAGTTTTAGGTTGTTAGGGTTTATGATTGAGAGTTATTAGGGTTTTATGTTGTTGGGTTTATCGTTTAGGGTATTGGTTAGGACTCATGTCTTGTTTTTTCGTTGTTTAGGGTTTTCGGTGGGGTATGCTATTTAACTGTGTACATATGTAATAGTTAGTGTAATGTATGTTTTAGGGTTTATTGGATTGATAACAATTTATTAGGGCTTATAACAATTCATTTGAATGAGCTTTTTAGGGTTTTGTTATTAGAGATTATAGTTATGTGCGTTTAGGGTTAGGGTTTCGGGTTTATGTTATGCTTTAGATTGTTAGGGTTTATGATTGAGATTTAGCAGGGTTTTATGATGTCTGGTTTATCGTTTAGGTTAAATTGTAGAACTCGTGTCTTGTTTTTCGCTGTTTTGGGTATTAGGTCATTGGGGTATTTAATTTAACAGGATACATATGTTATAGTTAGTGTTTTGTAATTTTTAGGGTTTATCGGATACCTAACTAGATTTTTGGGTTTATAACAATTCGTTTGAATGATGTTTTTAGGGTTTTGGTATTAGAGATTATAATTGGGTTAGGGTTCCGGGTTTATGTGTGGCTTTAGGGATAGGTTTTAAGGTTCTTAGGGTTTATGATGTTGGGTTTAGGGTATTAGTTATAACCCTATCTTGGTGTTCGTTGTTTAGGATTTATGATTGAGAGTTTGACCTTTTTTAGGTTTTTAGGAGCATATTTGTCTCACTGCTAGAATGAAGATAATGAGAAACCCTTTCCTTTTCCCGTTTCAAGCAATTCTGAGCCTGAAAATAGCAAATCATTCAAAAACCATGTAAAATAAAAGGTATTCCTGTGGCATCCAGCCATCTGAGAAAGAATTATGTGGTGAATGGGGTGATGTACACTCATTATAAAATACTTGTGCGGATCAAATGGAAAATTGTACAACAGAGGAATGAAAAAAATTACTTTCATCATGTAGTGGGGACATGAATCATCTACGATCCAATTAGATGCCTTCCTAGAGTAGTAAGCTGCTGTGTCCCTCAGCATTGCATCTTCAAAGTCATTTTCATAACAATCCATCTGCCCCATCCCAATCTCCACAAAGATATCCAACACATTTTTTAGTAAAGCTCGATCAATTTGCTCCCCTTCCCATTCTTGATCGATCTAGCAAGAAAAATATATTAAAAGATACCAACTCCATATAGAAAAATGGTATAGCATAAAAAGAATTAGATGCAGGAAAAAACCATACCAGAGAAATGATAGCATCCCTAACTTCTCCATTCGCATCCTGGTAAACCTATTGGAATATCAAAATCCAAAACATGAGCCAAAAGGTAAAAAGGTTTGGGAAGGAAGAAACGAAATTCTCAGTTGAATAGGGATAAGTTAAGTAACAGAATCAACTGTATTGCAATTAAAGTGAATGAATCGAATTCTGAGGTAGAGGAAACTGAACAATTTACCAGGTCTCGGAAGCAAGTCAAGCCAACTTCTTGAAGTGCTGGAAGAGATCTTCTAGCTATGAAGTAACGATCAAGATAACAAAAAAAACTAGAAACCCTAAACCCTAAACCCTAAACCCTAAACCCTAAACCCTAAACCCTAAACCCTAAACCCTAAACCCTTAAAACCCTAAACCCTTAAAACCCTAAACCCTAAACCCTAAACCCTAAACCCTAAAAATATTGGTGTAGTTGGAATTCCCTAACTTATTAAACTTAGCAGGATACAGAGTTAAGTTGTGAAAACCGTTCGGTCCAGATTTAGCTTAAGCCCCGACTTTATACTTAGCCAATGCAGATTAAACAAAATGAGGATGTTTTAATTCAAGAGTGTGGAGTTTACAAATACATGAAGGAAATGACTGGAAAATTGATAAGCTTGAACCCAGTGGGTTCCATAGCTTGCCTCGGGTGCGGGGGATCTTCGAGCAAATCCACCCGAGCTCTCTTCATTGGTGCCAAGGTTCGGCACGAGCTCATGTAGCACTGTCTTGCTACTTTCTGGTTCCCCTTAACAGAAATCACTCCATGAGTGGAGGGGAACTTGAGCATCATATGGTACATAGAAGGGACCGCCTCAAACTTACTGAGGTCGGTCCGTCCAATGATAGCGTTGTAAACCAGATCGAATTCAACGACTATGAACTCTATGGTCTCCGATAGGTCCTTGCCCGGTTCTCCTAGTGTGACTGAGAAAAGAATTTTCCCGCATGGGATAACACTTCTCTGGTCGAACTACCAGAGGGTTATATTGGCGATAGGAAGATCTAGTACAAACATGTTCGAACAAGCTATTCGAACGAACATGAACATTCACTTAATAATCTGAACAATGTTCGAACATATTTTTACGTTCGAATAAAATATGAACGAACTTGAACACGTTCGAATAAAAATATGAACAAATATGAACACAACGCGTTCGGTTCGTTCGGATCGAATAACAGCCCTAATTGATGATATGTACACAAAGCCGACATCAACAAATTTAGTGCACCTTGCAAAGAAACTTTACACCTTGAAGATGGCCGAAGGTGGTTCAGTTTCCAAACACTTGAACGAGTTCAATAATCTTGTCAGACAACTTGCATCGATGGAGCACGAAATCAAGGATGGCCAATTGGCCGTTCTTTTACTTGGAACAATACCGGTTGACGTGATCATTAGCCAACCAGGTAAGTTAAAGTTTATCAACGTGCGGGATCGGTTGATCAGTGAGGAAATGCAGAGATCCAGTTGGGAATGCAGTGACCCTGCTGCTTTGGCAACCGAGTCGGGCCGGTATAATAACCAATGGGGCAAGGGATGGCGTGATGGCGTGATGGCGATGACGATCGGGATGATCGGTCGAAGGGAAAGACTCGGGTGAAGTCTAAGTCACGTGGTGAACCGGAGTGTTGGAATTGCGGAAAGAATGGGCACTTGAAGCGAGAGTGCAAGGAGAAAAGAAGGGATGTATCGGCGTCGGTTGTCGAGACGGACGATGTACTAGTCGTGTGCATTGAGAGTCCGATTAAGTCATGGGTATTTGACTCGGGAGCATTATTTTACATTTCATCCGATAAAAGTATATTTGTTAATTTTGCGAGCGGAAATCATGGAAAAGTCTACTTGGCGGACGGGAAGGCGCTGAGAATTACAGGTCGGGGAGACATACCGATCACATCTAACGGTCACAGTTGGTTGTTAGAGGATGTAATGTATATTCCCGGTCTTAAGAAGAATTTGATTTCGGTGGGCCAGCTTGACGCAAAGGGGTATCGAACTACATTTGGAGGCGGATGTTGCAAAGTGTCGANTAACCCTAAAACCCTAAACCCTAAACCTAAACCCTAAACCCTAAACCCTAAACCCTAAACCCTAAACCCTAAACCCTAAACCCTAAACCCTAAACCCTAAACCCTAAACCCTAAACCCTAAACCCTAAACCCTAAACCCTAAACCCTAAACCCTAAACCCTAAACCCTAAACCCTAAAGGTGTCTTTGTAGAGGCTGGACCAAATCAGGGCAAATTGGAAAAAAATTGGGCTTTGAGCCCTTAGATGAGTTGATGGGCTAAATCTCCTATAAATATAGGTCTCAGGTAATTTTGAAGGGGATCGGAATCAAAGTTGTGGAAAAACACGGAATCTGAAATCTTAAAACCTTTCAAGTCCCGGAATCCGCGATAATATTGCTACAGGAAATCAAATTCGCAAAAATTTGCTAAGGAACATCAAAAACCGCGATAATTTTACATGCAAGCAATTTCCGCGACAATTTTCAGTGTGAATAGTGATTTCTGCGGCAATTTCCTTAAGGGCTTCAAATCCGCGATAACTTGATATTGAGTTCGAAATCCGCGATAATATTGCTCAGGAAATCAAATCCGCGACAATTTGTTAGTGAGTTCAAAATCCGCGATAAATTTGCATACAAAATGCCATTTCCGCGATAATATTTCGAGTGAATAGTGATTTTATGTTGTTTTGCGCTGGTTTCCAATATCAAGCTCATTTTTCGTCCTAGATCGAGACTATGTTATTTATCTTGATCGAAGATACTATATATTTTGTATTTGCGAACTTTTTATCAAAGTAAAACATCCAGGTAGAGCTTCGCTCTCCCGAGGACGTAAGCCCACACATTGTGGGCCTAGCCTCGTAATTTCTCGTGTCTTAACAACAACAACAACAAAAAAATTCTGACTAATCAAAAATACACCAAAAATATTTTAAGACTAGATTAATTAAGATTTAATTTTTCAGTCATTTCCTTCATGTATTTGTAAACTCCACACTCTTGAATTAAAACATCCTCATTTTGTTTAATCTGCATTGGCTAAGTATAAAGTCGGGGCTTAAGCTAAATCTGGACCGAACGGTTTTCACAACTTAACTCTGTATCTTTCTAAGTTTAATAAGTTAGGGAATTCCAACTACACCAATAGATCACACTCGAATCCGTCCCATAAAATATTATGATTTTGGCCGAATTCCAACTACGCCGTGGTTCTCCATGAGTCTCATGACGAATTTTAGCCGAAGCCCCGGTTCTAAAAATAGTCCCATGGAGGGCTTCGGTTTGCAATTTGACAGGTTAACTCTGTCCTTGTTATCTCGCTCATGGACTAAGTACAATGAGGTAAGAGCTACTTCTAGGTGGTGAGTGCCGTTTGAAGGGGAAATTGAGTTCGTAGTGAGTTCTGGAAGTATGCGATTTATCTAAGTATTCAACAAGCGTGGAAGCAACTGACTTGTCAGAGCGGTCACACTACTTGGGAGCCTTATGGATGGTCACTACAGTCACCAGTCTAAACTCGTCCAGAAAATCTATCTCCAAAATCGGTCACTAGCCTAGCTAGTGACCCGATTGGGCCCTTTCCATTTTCAAATTCAGGGGATTTCACTTCCATCCAGATTTTCTGGCTTATAAGCCCCAGCACCCAGGTTCTTCAGGACCCGATAAGGCTCTTTCCATTTTCTGTCCAGCTTACCAACATTTCTCTGAACTCTAACATTCCTGAGAACGAGGTCGCCTTCTGAGAATTCTTTGGGAACAACCCGTTTATTATGAGCTCGCTCCATTGTTCTTTGATAAGCACACATGCGCGCATAGATGGCGTTTCTTTTCTCTTCAATCATTTCCAAATCCAAGGATCTTCGTTCATTATTCAGATGCTCGTCATACTGGGTTATCCGAGGTGACCTTATGTCTACCTCCACTGGACTGACCGCTTCGGATCCATATACCAAAGAGAATGGAGATTCCTGGGTCGTTGAATGGAGAGTAATGCGGTAAGCCCATAGCACCTCGTAGATGTGATCGGGCCATTTTCCCCCCAAATCTTCCAACTTAGTTTTTAATCCCTTCAGGATAACTTGTCACCTGAAACCCTGAAACCCGACCGTAGCAACCTGTTCACCTCTACCCGGATGATTTCAATCTTCTCAGGAGAATAGTGTCTCCTCTTTTGCCTTATAGGCTTGGTTCCAGACTCAGTGTTGATCCGATGCTCACTCTCGGATCGGTCAATCCCCGGAACATCGCCCGGGGTCCAAGCGAAGATGTCTACATTGCTCTTCAGCAAGCGGACCAGTTCTTCTTCGAAGGCCGGGGCCAGATGTGCCCCAATGCGAATAGTCTTGGTCGAGTCATCCTCAACCAAGTTGATAAGCTTGAACCCAGCGGGTTCCATAGCTTGCCTCGGGTGCGGGGGATCTTCGAGCAAATCCACCCGAGCTCTCTTCATTGGTGCCAAGGTTCGGCACGAGCTCATGTAGCACTGTCTTGCTACTTTCTGGTTCCCCTTAACAGAAATCACTCCATGAGTGGAGGGGAACTTGAGCATCATATGGTACATAGAAGGGACCGCCTCAAACTTACTGAGGTCGGTCCGTCCAATGATAGTGTTGTAAACCAGATCGAATTCAACGACTATGAACTCCATGGTCTCCGATAGGTCCTTGCCCGGTTCTCCTAGTGTGACTGAGAAAAGAATTTTCCCGCATGGGATAACACTTCTCTGGTCTAACTACCAGAGGGTTATATTGGCGATAGGAAGATCTAGTACAAACATGTTCGAACAAGCTATTCGAACGAACATGAACATTCACTTAATAATCTGAACAATGTTCGAACATATTTTTACGTTCGAATAAAATATGAACGAACTTGAACACGTTCGAATAAAAATATGAACGAATATGAACACAACGCGTTCGGTTCGTTCGGATCGAATAACAGCCCTAATTGAGGATATGTACACAAAGCCGACATCAACAAATTTAGTGCACCTTGCAAAGAAACTTTACACCTTGAAGATGGCCGAAGGTGGTTCAGTTTCCAAACACTTGAACGAGTTCAATAATCTTGTCAGACAACTTGCATCGATGGAGCACGAAATCAAGGATGGCCAATTGGCCGTTCTTTTACTTGGAACAATACCGGTTGACGTGATCATTAGCCAACCAGGTAAGTTAAAGTTTATCAACGTGCGGGATCGGTTGATCAGTGAGGAAATGCAGAGATCCAGTTGGGAATGCAGTGACCCTGCTGCTTTGGCAACCGAGTCGGGCCGGTATAATAACCAATGGGGCAAGGGATGGCGTGATGGCGATGACGATCGGGATGATCGGTCGAAGGGAAAGACTCGGGTGNCACCGATATTTGGGATGGAATCCAGGTTTACGAAATTTTGGATCGGTACAAAATTTGGAAGTGATACAAAAAATGGATTAATATATTATAATTTAATTTATTATATATTTTTTATTAATATAATAATATAATATATAAATTATTTAATTTATTTTAATAAAAAAGAAGTTAGTTAGCAAATATAGTATTAAAGAGAATTATTTAGTTAATCAATTTTCAATATAAACTATTTGACCCTTAATATAAACTAGTTAAAGAGAGTCATTTTGCAAATTTGTCCCTTCTTCAAAGCCCTTAAGAAGATGATTGAGTTGGAATATTCCAATAATAAGAGTAATAATAACGTTATTATTATTAATATTGGCGCTTTCAAATTGGAGAGGGGAGCGGAAAAAACCAGAGATGATTGAATCATCAACGGAGGAGAATTGATCCTGGACCTGGACCCACTGGAGTAGACCATCTTCGCCGCGCCCTTTTGGTATATTTCAAATCCAAATTTCTCCTCGCGTTGCTTTTAATATTCAATGCGCCAAGACGTTGGAGAACATTCGAATCGTGAAATTCAAACGATTTCTTCGATTTCACCTCATTCCGTGCAGTGTAGTTGACACAAGAATCCATCTTCTTCGATTCCCTTTTTTTAAACTTCGAATTCAAATTTGAATTGGTTGTTTCTTGCTCATGGAAAATGAACCTGTGTATCCCATTCGGTCTTTCTCCGATCCGGGATCTGAATCAAAGGTCGGATTTTGTTGGCTTTTTTATTTTATCGATTTTACAAGTTTCTTTGCAGTCACCTTCTCTTATTGATTTACTTGTTTTGGGTGGCAGAAAAGGGTCAATTCAGAAGCCCAGGAATCATTTGAAAGTTCCCACAAAAGAATGAAACTAGGACTTCCCCAAGGTTGGATTCTTACCCTTTACTTATTGACATATTCTCCGAGTGCGGATTTTAGTATTAAATTATTCAATGAAGCAACTAGTTTCGAATGATTCTTTCTACACATCTTATGGTCATAGTTTTGCTTGGTTCATATCTCACGTTTCCCTTATTTCGAGCTGTCGTGGCTAGAGATGAAAGCAAAATCGATTTCTTTGCAGCTCAAGTGAGAAACAGGAAAAATAATCTGTTGCATCAAGATGCTATCACCACTCCAGACCATGTTGAAGAATTCGAAAAGGGACATTTAGATCTGAATGCTGAAGATACACGTTGTTTAATTAAACAGCCGCGGATTCCCAGTAAACAATTGAAGGTGAGCAATTATTCCGAGAATGGAAGAAATTGTCCACAGGAGGAGAGAAATCCATTGAGAATTTGGGAACAGATGATGAGGCAACATGCTTCGGTGTCATCTTATAATGCTCATGAGAGGAAGAAACATAGTAAGGATGCCGTACTGCAAAGGAATATAGAACTTGCTAAAAAGGTGCAGGTAGATCGTTTTGCAAGACTTGCTGCACCAAGTGGCCTGTTGAAGGGACTAAACCCGGGAATTATCAATCATGTGAGAAACCAAAAGCAAGTTTACTCTATCATACAAGCTGTTGTGAAATCTGAAGAAAACCGGCATCAACCTTCTGGAACGAAACTTGATGACCTGGTAAACAGATCAATTTCTGAAGATTTTGTGGGAGAAATAAACAACAAAAAAGGTTATAATTCTGAGATAGCAACCAAGCAGTTAGCATCACAGATTTCCAGCTGCCTGTCAAATGTAGAATCAGGAAGTGCTATTAGTGTTAATTCTCTTTCTTTTCAAGGTTGTAAGTTTTCTCCGTGTATTCTTCATTGTTTTTAGTTCAACAAGCATAGTGCATCTGCGTAAAGTTCCGTAACATGCATTCATCTTATCTGTAGCCGCTCATGTAGCGTTCCAGTGGTTAGAACTTGTTTCTCAAGATGTCAAAGGGCGCCTGGAAGGTATCTTTGTTAGCAGTTAGTTTCTCTTGAAGTGTTATGATGCATAACCAGTATTCTCCCCTGCCTGTAGCATTGAGATGCAGTAAAACAAGAGTTCACTCAGTCATCAAAACAGAATTACCATCTTTGATTTCAAGAGAATCTTTGTCCTATTTAGAGAAACATGAAAGTCCAACTGAAGCACATGCCATGAGATGGATCACTCTCTTTCAACAGATGGATGAAGCACTTTCTGAAGAAGAAAACCATCTCGTGAGTTGCTAAAGGGATTGATATTTTTTTTATTCAGAAGCATATACCTCATTGTTTGTGTTTGTTCATGCTATTAGGAAAATTGGCTTAGCCAAGTGAAGAAAATGCAGATGAACTGTGAATGGGGTCTCTCTCACATTTCCCCTTGTGCTACAACAGATAGGTACATTAAATCATCTTGTAGGTCATCAAATTGTGCATCGTTTTTAGTTTGAGCAATTGTATATTTGAATGCAGATCAGGAGTAACAGTTGAGATAGAGAAGAATTTATGTATTAGAGCGGCTGCAGCTTCAGTGTATGCAATTAGCAACTTCTCGAAAGAAGTGGAGAACTTACCACAAACATAGTTATTCATTATAATCGTGATCTGATGTAGTTTTAAATGTTACGCCAGGAATTCTTTCTCCTTATTCTGTGTTCAACTTTTCTGCCCTGCTAAACTTCAGTTGGATTACAGATTTTCATCGATTTCATGTGAAGATCTGAAAGTAAGTATTAATTTATTTCATTCTATGCACATGTGAGAGCGTACGAACGTGATGAGATTTGGTTAAAGCGCCAGTTTGGTTTTGTGATCCGACACTTTGGCCAAGGAACGATACTGCAATTTCACACTCTCTAGACTACATCACCAAGGCAATTAATAAGATCTAAATGCTTTGCCATGGTGTTTTTTGCCATGAAAAATCAGCAAGTCGACCCCAAGATCCGAGAATGTGTAGGAAGTACTACATATGATTTTTTTTGCCCATGCAAAAAATGTATGAAGCAAATAGCCAAATCGCATTTTCTTTCTCCATGTTTTAATTTTTTACTCTGCAATCAACAAATTTACATTTATTTCATAAATTAAAGTTGTTCATCACCAGATTAATGACCAACCATATTATTAGTCCGGAGATGGAATGAAGATCAACGGAAGAAGCTAAGCTTCACATTCTTCCTAGTGTTTGGACCAGTCGATTTTCTATTTCTGCTCTTTTCTTCATCAAAACAGTGTACTGCGCAACAATTTCAGGCCCACCAGCAGCAACAGCTAGCTTGCAGTTAAAACAAGTTTTTTCTAGCTTGTTCTCGTATATGAGATATATTGGGATGAATTTTTGCTTGTCGTTGCACAGCCATCCATGAGCAGCTCGTAGTGCAGCTCCCATAGAAGCCGAGTCTGCAATTTCAGGTGAGACATGTCAAGGAAAACTGTGAGCTACGAGGATATAAAAATGAACACTACTTGCCTGAGCTTTTAACTTTGTAGACATTGCAACCGAAAATTGAGGCCATGCAGTTTAAAATGCTGCTGTTCTCTGATGCACCACCAGTGGCAATGATCCGTTTTGGAGGTGAAGGCATTCCAAATCTTTCAGTATGTTCTCGTATGGAGAGGAACTGTCCCTCAATCAAAGCTCTAATCTGTTGGATTGATTTCTAACCTGTGAATGAATAGTATGTAGAATCCGATGCTGCTTTTCAAAATATTAAAACCTCAGATGCAGCATCAAATTCATGGACCTCAGACTCTTTCACTTGTTCAAACGCTTGCCCTTTGAAATTCTCTATGACATACCGGTGGAATCCAGCTGACCATCATAAATTCATTTAACAACACACAGATGTATATCAGCTTTCTCATTTTCTGTATATTAATAAAGATTCAGTTACCTGGAAGAGGAGGAAGGATTTCATGGTCCTTGTAATAAAACCCCAACTTTCCACCTGATAATTAAAACTTCAGAAATCTCAAGCAAATAATCAGCATTCAAATTCATGGATTTCATGTGTAACCATTGAGAGGTGGTGTGGACTGTAAATACTTGTTGAATACATCCCATGATTTATCAGCATACTTGTCGCGGATTTCTGAAAAGCTAAGGAATAAAAACTACAAAGAATCGAACAAAAAAATAAAAGTGTTTGATGGATTTTTAGTACCTTCACGAGTAAGAGAACCATTTTTATAGCAGAGCATTACCATGTAGCTCTTTCTGTCCACTGGATTAGGGAAAACATTGCCCTCCAACAGTGGCTTATGCACATCAGTAATCCCAAAGACCTGCAAAAAGCAGAACATGGGTTCCTAGTATATAAACAAAATCTTCTTCACACAAGTAGCAATTTTAGCTACAGAGCACTTATTTTAGCTCAAAAATGACTTACTATAGGACTTGATCTGAAGGTTTGTGAGAGTCAATCGAAAACCAAAATGTTATTCAGATATCAAATCAAATTACTTACAGTGTCACTTGTTCCTAGACTGATACCAAGATCGCCAGGGCAGTTGAGGGTTAAACCTGTTTAGTAAAAATGTAACTCATTTGCATAAAAATAAACAGACAAACCATTGCATGTATATTAAAAATTTTAAAGAGGAAACAAAGGGCCTAATACTACATCACCAAGTATACGCTTAAGAGTTTCCAGTAGAAAAAGACAGTAGTATCCCACTAAAAAAGAACCTGCAAGGCTATTGGGATTGTCGCCTGACCACTGAATTATTAAACACTTGTTGTCAAAGTGATACCTGAAGGATTCCAGAACAAAACTCACAAACACTATTGCTAATTCCCTTTTCAAAATGCGTAAAGAATGTGGTGCACAATACTAGAATAAAGGTGGAACTGACCGCTCCACAAAATACGGTGAAATAGATCCAGCAACAGCATATGCAGGTGCTAACTTTCCAAGTTTATTCTCTAGGTCTGGTGCTGTAACCTAAGGGGGAAATCCCGTTATAATTTCAAATAAAAAATCTTTAATTATTCTATCAGTGAGAAAATACCATGTTAACTTCAGAATCAACATTGCATACCTCCAATAACTTGCTTGACCACGCTCGCTCTTTTATATCCATCAAATTCATCCCTGCTCCATCAGTGTGATCAATAGGGGCATAGCTCCCAATCAAAATTGATGCCATGAATGAGCTGACTAAAGAAATTCTTTCAGTATTATTGTAACAATCAGGCTGTGTCTCATATATTCTGCGAATTTGTGGTCCAGTGAATCTTTCATATGCACGTGATCCAGTAATGATTGCCAACTCCAAAGGGCCACCAACAGCTTTCTCAATGGCCCTGCACTGTTCAGAAGTGCTGCTGTCCATCCATATAGGTGAGTAATCCAAAGAAAATGCCCCGTCCAGTTGCTTTACCAATGTCTTTGTGGGATCCAATGACGATAACATCCTAGAACTTCCGGTCTTCCAGTAAACACTTCCATGTTGCTGTCCACTACCAGAAACAGCAGCAACTTTCCCAAAGTCAAATGCTGATTTCTCAAGTTTCTCAAGAAGGAGATCCAATGCCTCCACCCAAATAATGGTGGGTGAAACTATTCTGCCATCAACCTTAGAGTCCCTGTGAACACCTCCTCTGGTGTGGTAATGGGACAGGTCTGAGTCGAAATTAACAATCTCCTTAGCTACAATGTTGAGGTTTGAATCTAATACGGTTGCCTTCAGTGACCTACAGAAAAAGGAGTAAACAACAATTATGAAGTGGAAAATGAATTGATCCTGGGATATGGGAGGGCGGCCTACTGAGTGGAACAGTCGAAACCCAAAAAATAAGAGCCTTGAGGGAGAGAGCAATCCTCCATTTTCAATTACGAACAACCTACATCGCCAGACCGAAGGAAATCAATCAGCAAACCCAGATGGCACATCAACAGAAAAAGATGAGTACTTAATAAGTTTATCCAACAACAAAAAAATGAAGCGAGATAAAGAGGGAAAAGAAAAAAAGGGTGAAGGTGAAGATGAAGATGAAACGTAGGATTAGTGCAGTACATACCTCGATAATCCAGTCAAAGGAGACGCTTTGGATTGGATTAGTGGTCCAAAAATGAAGTTTCCAACAATAAGTTGATTCGGAAATGTGGAAAACTTCAACAGCAACTTCTGTGGATGGATACAGAGGCATGGGATAGGCCCAATGCAGCAAGCCCAAGTCATTGCAATTCCTTCTAGATACATCCCAAGGAAAATATCAAATCGGATCCCAAATTGACTATGGATTAGTCAATAGGAGTATTATTGAAAGATAATGGATTTTGTATTTTGGAATAGAGTTTGGATGTAATTACTAATTTACATTTATTTAAATGTCAGCATTAGGATGTACTCATTTGAAAAGTCAAGATCTCATTCATTTAACGGACACTGGAACGGGATGAACCTAAAGTCAAAAAGTGTAGGATTTTGAATCTAAAGTCACCACCTTTCTTCCCAAGAAACCTACCAAATATAAATTCCGTCCACTTTTCCCTTCTCCCTCAGAAAGTGTAGGAGTTTGTTCCACGCCGCATCTGCAGCAGCTGGATTTTGCATCCATAGAAGGTTTGCATTTACGCCATAATGCTTGTTTTTGTTTACCTCGAAATGAGATCCGATTCGTGCGTTTCTTGGAATAATGTTCTGGTTCTCTACTTTCGTATATCTCTGCAGTTTTAGTCTCTTCTCCTCTCTGTGTTTCTGATGTCTAACTCATACAAAACTTGACCTTCAGGAGGACAGGGAAAAAGTATGTCAACAAGTGACCCAGAAATCCATGGCGATGAAAAGGAAAAAGAGGCCACAAAGACGGTGCCCTTTTATAAGCTGTTTGCATTTGCTGATTCAATAGACAAACTATTGATGTTTATTGGCTCGGTAGGTGCCATAGGGAATGGTTTGGGCTTCCCTCTTATGGCAATTCTTTTTGGGAATTTGGCCGATGCCTTCGGCCAAAACTCAAGCACTGATGTTGTTTCTGCTGTTTCAACGGTAAACCAACACTTTCCTAATGTTCCACAGCTTTTTTGTAAAACAACCCACTGCAACACTCTAACAATACAATACAATATATTTCACAACCTGGGAGTGGGACTCGTGTCTGATGTGATGATTTGATCAATTTCTAGGTAGCATTAGATTTTGTGTACGTGGCAATTGGATGTGGTGTAGCTGCATTTCTTCGTAAGTACTACAAAAGTACCAGGTGTGATAATGAATCTGATGTACACTCTTTTAATTCTTTCAGAGGTGGCTTGTTGGATGGTATCTGGGGAAAGGCAGGCTGCAAATATCAGGAGTCTTTATTTGGAGACGATTTTAAGACAAGATGTAGCTTTTTTTGACAAGGAGATCAACACAGGGGAAGTGGTTGGAAGAATGTCAGGAGACACTGTCCTAATTCAGGATGCCATGGGTGAGAAGGTGATGCACGTCTATAAATATTTGTGTTCAAAATAAAACTCTCCAACTCGTCAAAATCTATCGATGCAGGTTGGCAAGTTCTTACAGTTGGTATCTACCTTCTTGGGAGGATTTGTGATCGCTTTCATTCGAGGATGGCTTCTGACTCTAGTCCTACTATCATGCATCCCTGTGCTAGTGATATCTGGTGGGGTCTTGTCCATTGTTTTCTCCAAAATCGCTTCTCAAGGACAAACTGCATATTCAAAAGCCGCGGCAGTCGTTGAACAGACAATTGGATCCATCAGAACAGTATGTTGTTAACAATGAATCTCTTTCTAGGAAACAAAAGAAATACGTTTTTAGTTTCTCTCTTCTCCAGGTTGCATCATTTACTGGGGAAAAGAAAGCTGTGGCTGACTATGAAAAGTCCCTTGTGAATGCTTACAAATCAGGAGTGAGAGAAGGGTGGGTGGGTGGTTTAGGTTTTGGGCTTGTAATGTTCTTTGCATTCTGCACATATGCTCTAGCTATTTGGTTTGGAGCTCGAATGATTCTGGAGAGAGGTTATACAGGTGGTCAAGTACTCAATGTGATGATAGCTGTGTTAATCGGTTCAATGTAAGTAATCCCCAACTTCATTTTCATTCAACAGTTCTTTTGCATGTTCTCTAAATTAGTATCCTTAATTAGGTCCCTGGGACAAGCATCTCCTTGCCTGACTGCCTTTGCCGCGGGGCAAGCAGCAGCTTACAAGATGTTTGAAACAATAAACAGGAAGCCGGAGATAGATGCATATGAAACGAGTGGCAATATCCTAGATGATATTAGTGGGGATGTACAACTACGAGATGTGTACTTCAGTTATCCTGCAAGACCAAATCAGCAAATATTCAGAGGCTTTTCTCTATTCATTCAAAATGGCACAACAGCAGCTTTGGTAGGGCAAAGTGGAAGTGGAAAATCAACTGTCATTAGTTTGATAGAGAGATTTTATGATCCTCAAGAAGGGGAAGTATTGATTGATGGGATAAATCTTAAGGCGTTTCAGCTCAAGTGGATCAGATCGAAAATTGGGCTTGTAAGCCAGGAACCTGTGCTTTTCACTGCTAGTATTCGTGATAACATTTCATATGGAAAGGATGGTGCAACTATAGAGGAAATCAGAGCTGCATCTGAACTAGCAAACGCTGCTAAGTTTATCGATAAACTTCCTCAGGTATGCTCACTCTGTTGCTTAGTTTATATCTAGTTAGTATACTTAAGAGTCTATGCAGGGTCTGGACACCATGGTTGGTGAGCATGGAACTCAGCTTTCTGGAGGGCAGAAACAGAGAATTGCCATAGCAAGGGCAATTCTCAAGGACCCCAGAATTTTACTTCTCGATGAGGCTACTAGTGCATTGGACTCTGAATCTGAGAGAATTGTGCAAGAAGCATTAGACAGGATAATGGTAGACAGGACAACCATCATCGTTGCGCATCGTTTAACCACTGTAAGAAATGCTAATATGATCGCTGTAATCCATCAAGGAGAGATGGTTGAACAAGGTACTTGTTTCGTCTCATTCCCATAGTTCTCATGATAATATAATTCATTCCAATTCTTGCAGGAACACATGAACAGCTACTTGAAGATTCAGAAGGGCAGTATTCACAGCTTATACGGTTACAAGAACTGAAAGAATCTCACGAGGAAAAAGAAAAACCAGACATTGCCGAAGATGTTAAGCCGCACTCAAGCCAAAGTATGTCAATTTTGCGTTCCATCAGTAAGGGGTCATCTGAAATAGGAAACTCAAGCCGCCATCATTCATTATCTGCGTCCTTTGGTCTCCCTGGAATGACAATCAAGGTATCTGATTCTGTTTTGGAAAAAGAGGATCCAACCTCACCAAAGATTTCTGAAAAGGTTCCAAAGGTCCCTCTCATGCGACTTGCTAAACTAAACAAAACCGAAATTCCGGAATTCATATTGGGAAGTATAGCTGCAATCATCAATGGTGCTATAATGCCCGTTTATGGATTGATGCTCTCAATTGTCATAAGAATATTCTATGAAAATGCACATGTATTACGAAGGGACTCCAGGTTCTGGTCCCTGATGTTTTTGGTCCTTGGCGTTGCATCGCTTGTTGCATATCCTACGAGGACATACTTTTTTGGTCTAGCAGGGAACAAGCTAATCAAGAGAATCAGGGTAATGTGCTTTGAGAAAGTGGTGAACATGGAAATTGGGTGGTTTGATGACACAGAGCACACGAGTGGTGTGATCGGATCGAGGCTATCAGTGGATGCAGCAAGTATCCGTGCTCTGGTCGGAGATTCTATCAGCCAGATGGTTCAGGATTTATCCTCCATCATCATTGGTTTGGCCATAGCTTTCCAAGCTACCTGGCAACTGGCACTAATCATACTTGTTATGTTACCCCTTATAGGTCTGAGTGGGTATGCACAGGTTAAGTTCATGAAAGGATTCAGTGCAGATGCTAAGGTTTGATTCCACAGCTTAGCCTAATGGAATGCACTGTAAAAATCAGGAGATAATCGTTATTTTGATGTTGCAGGTTATGTACGGGAGAGCAAGCCAAGTGGCAACGGATGCTGTAGGTAGCATAAGAACGGTGGCTTCATTTTGCGCAGAAGGAAAAGTGATGGGGATGTACAGAGAATGCTGCCAGGGGCCATTGAAAAATGGAATCCGTCAAGGACTAGTAAGTGGCTTAGGGTTTGGCGTATCTTTCGCACTGCTGTTCCTTGTATACGCAGCCAGTTTCTACTTTGGCGCTCGGCTCGTCCAGGCTGGGAGCATAACCTTTGAAGACGTGTTCCGCGTAATTCTCTAACTGATTGAAAGCCGTCTTCGATTTGCCATGATTATAGTCATCAATCTGTTTGCAGGCATTCTTTGGTCTAACAATGGCGGCGATGGCCATCTCCCAATCGAGTTCGTTGGCTCCAGATTCAACCAAGGCGAAGAGTGCAGCTGCTTCCATATTCAGAATTCTAGACCGAAAATCTACGATTGACCCAAGCGATGAGTCCGGGTTGAAGTTGGACAACGTGAAAGGTGAAATTGAGCTGAGACACATCAGTTTCCAGTACCCGACTAGGCCTGGCGTCGAGATTTTCCGAGACCTTTGCTTGACAATTGGTTCCGGCAAGGTAGGAAGTAAAGAAAATAGAATTGGATGTTATTCTGCATCAGGAACTACTTAATCATATAGCTCGTTTGACTTCAGACGGTTGCTCTTGTTGGAGAAAGCGGATGCGGAAAATCGACCGTGATTCAACTGTTACAAAGATTTTACAATCCAGATTCAGGTGAAATAACATTGGATGGTACTGGGATTGACAAGTTTGAGGTCAAATGGCTGAGGCAGCAGATGGGACTGGTTAGCCAAGAGCCTATTCTCTTCAACGACACAATCCGCGCCAACATCGCCTACGGTAAGGGAGGAGTCGCCACTGAAGCTGAAATCATCGCCTCAGCAAAGCTCGCCAATGCCCACAGCTTCATCAGTGGACTCGCACAGGCAAGTCCAAAACCCACCAATCATTCATTTATACAAGATGGGTGAACAAATATTTCACAATGATGGGTGCAGGGATACGACACGGTGGTGGGAGAGCGAGGTGTCCAATTATCCGGTGGACAAAAACAGCGAGTTGCAATCGCGAGGGCCATCATCAAAAGGCCGAAGATTCTGCTTTTGGATGAGGCCACCAGCGCACTGGACGCAGAATCAGAGAGGATAGTACAAGAAGCTTTGGACCGGGTGATGGTTAATAGAACAACGGTGGTTGTGGCCCATAGGCTATCGACGATCAAAGGAGCAGATGTTATTGCCGTTTTGAAAAGCGGAGTCATCATTGAGAAAGGGAAGCACGATGCCCTTATCAACATCGACGGTGGCTTCTACAGGTCTCTGATCGCCCTTCACAGCAACAAACAAACTTAATTGGTTTTGTGTGTAAACATTTTAAGGCAATTGTTGGTCTGTTAAAAATAAGAATTTTGACTGTTGCTGCTTGGGGTACCTTGACAAAAATTCAATAAGTGATCATCGTATGAATGTCAAACGTCAGTATGGTGTGGGGTACCTTGACTGCAGATGGTACATCTTCTGAATATATTCGTTTCGCATTTATTATTTTCAACCCTTTACGTCCTAATTACTTAGTCCTAATAACTTAGTCCTAATAACTCGCCAATTTTAAATATAGATGATTGAGGAGAAAAACCTACAAACCAATGATCCTATGTACTTTTTACTATGAATATGGGTGCAATCAAGTCACAAACAATACCCAGTAAATGATGTGTAAGCTGAGTGTAGAGTCATGGTATATAAGAATATATTATAATTTATAATCCATCAATGTTTCCTCTATTTATAGAATAATATGGTGTATATTTTATTTCCACCAAATACAAAACAATAATTTTGTAGATGTTAAAATCTTGTCTGTGCCAATATTGTTGGAGAATTAGCTTCATTATCAATCACTTATTCAGTTTCAATAATGAAGCCAAAACGTCAAGTTAGCTCTTGATTAATTTGCATAGTTTATTTACTGTTTCAAGAACCAGATTTTACAAGGAAATTCGTGGAAAAACTTCGGGATCGATCGTCAATCCAATTCACTAAACTTGTGTTCCATTTTCTACAGATACAAAAACAAGAATCATGCTAGAAATACACGACTAGAGTTATCTTCTAGTATGTTGAATGAATCAACCTTTCACTTTTCGGATTATGGAAGTCCTTCCCTCTTGTCGCTGGGATCAATCGTTGTATCGCCTGGCTATGGGTTTTCACACTTTTAGAGATGATCAGAGTAAGTATTTCATCTCCAATTATTGATATTTCACCATATTTTCATTCGTACTGCTCTCCCCCTTCATTATAAGCTTGAGAGCGGCTTTTTTTGTTTTCAGCACTTTTAAGAATGTGATGAAATAAACAGGAGTTTAGCGCAAAATACCACCGATCTGGAACAGTGCCGGAAAAATACCACCATTCGCGTTAGCCAATCGCGAATTGCATTTTTTACGTAATTCGCGATTGGCTAACGCGACTCGCGTTTGCCAAAATAAAATTTTAAAAAAAAATATTTTTTTTGTAATCGCGATAGCCTAAATCGAGCGCCAAAAGGAGCTCGATTTAGGCTATCGCGAATTGAGGCATGAGAAACTGCCTCAGGCTTATTTCCTACTCGTGATAGCCTAACGTGATTCGCGTTAGGCTAACGCGAGCAGTCGCGTTAGGCTAACGCGAATTGAACCTTTTAAGTCTGTCCTTCCTTTCTTTCTTTTCTTTTCTCCTGCGCGCAAATCCTAATCTCTATCGCGAATCGCAACCCCCAAACGGGAGTTCCCCCGACCGACGTTTTCCGGCTCCTCCCGCACGGGCATTCGACCAAACAACTTCGGAGTTTTCGATTTAACGCATCCTACTGTCGAAAGTATGTATTTTGGCCATATTTCGGGTTTTTTTAGAGCAAATTTGTGATTTTGTTACGATAATTTGTTATGATTCGATTATTAGTTACGATAGTTTTTGCGATAATTTGATTATTTGTTACGATAGTATTTACGATAGTTTTGATGTTTATTGTGAAAATATGATTTTTTTCGATAGTAGTTGCGGTGATTGAATTACTTATTGATAATTGTTGTGGTGATTTGATTATATATGATTTTAGTTTCGACTAATTGGATTAGTTGTGATGTTTATTGTGAAAATATGATTTTTTTCGATAGTTGCGGTGATTTGATTAGTTGTTTATATTTGTTGTGATGATTTGATTATATATAATTTTTGTATAGTTTTAAAATGGCACACCATACCCAACAACCCATCGATTCGAGTGTGTTGACCCTTCAAGAGCGACATTTAAGTCAACGCGTTTTAAGCGGTGATAAAACGCTCCGGCATTTAATATTCAAGCATTGGGATGGAACCTTACGAGATTTACAAGTTACACGTAATGTTGCCCAAGTTTTAGATCGATGGGGCTTTTACGGTGTATTTAAGACATGCAAACTACAATTGGACCAACATTTATTGACTGCGTTGATTGAGCGATGGCGGCCAGAAACGCATTCTTTTTTCCTACTTTCTGGTGAAGTAAGTTTCATTTTTGTTTTGTATACCGTTTACAATTAATGAATTTGTTATATTACTTATACGACTTTGCAAGCGGCTGTTACCCTACAAGACGTTTCTGTCATTTGGGGGTTGCCAATTGATGGTACTCCCATTGTCCGTCGTAGACGGATTAGGACAGATTCTGAATGGTTAGGGTTCATGAGGGATAGATTGGGTTGGACCGCCACTTCACACCAGATAAAGGGGAGATGTTTCGTCTTAGGTAAATTAGGGGACTACGTGGTTGAAGCTGCAAATGCAGTAAATATGGATTCTACTGACGATGAAGTCTTGCGGTAAAGTTCATATTCTATTTACGGTTTTGATATATTAGGTTGAAATAATACATTTTTTTCATAGTTGTGCTCGTGCGATCGTCGCATTATTAGTATGCGGGGTTTTATTTCCAGACACGCACGGAGATCAAGGTAAGTTAATACTGCTAGATCTTTTGGCGGATGACGATGAAATCCCCCAATTAAATTGGGGATCAGCAGTGTTGGCATACTTGTATCGATGTCTCTGTGAAGGGGCTATGGGACGTCGATCGCTTGGAGGCCTGATGCGTCTTCTAATGGTATTTGAAGTTATTTATTTTTTTGTTATAGTTTTGCATTCTTTGGCGTAGATTACATTATTTCGTTATTTATAGATTTGGGCTTATAGTCGAATACCAAGTATATGTCCTGAACGAGGACATAGATTTCTTAATCATGGCTACGATCGGACATGCAGGATGGTCTTTGGCTACAGGTGCGAAATAATGTATTTCATTTGCTAATATGTTGTTGATATTTGTCATATTTACGGTTTTTATTTCGTAGTTACGTAACGACGATGATACGGACTCGAGTACCAAGCCATCAACTGCTAATATGTCGTGATTCGCTGGATTTAATACGTCGCGATGGGGTAACACTTTGTTTATTTTATTGGTTTAACAAAATATGATTACTAACACTAATTTCGATATTCTTAGTTTAAATGGAATCCATACACGGAGTTCCCAATGGAGGACTTTAGT